>BCLH01000461.1:118341-144596 GCA_001602315.1 Zoysia pacifica
CCGAGCATCCGCGACCTGGGGAGCCGCGACGCCGCGCCGCGGAACCCGTGGAACTCGGCGCCCCCGACCGCCGCCGACATCGCCGGAGCCAGGAGGACGAAGAGACAGGGGAGGAAGGTGTCGGCGGCGGAGCGGGCTGGGGTGGCGAGCGAGCGTGCTGTGCGCGAAGGATGTTTGTGGGGCGCTTCGCGCGGGCGAGGGGTCGGATTCCGTCGAGGCGAGAGTGAGACGAAAGGCTCGGGGCTTTATGGGGGAAGAGGACGGGCGCGCCTGGCCCCACCGGAGTCAGTAAATTGGATACTACGGTATGGACGTTGTCTATGGACCATCATCGAGATCGCTGCGCTGGGTTCCGCATGTCGGTGGAATGCAAGCAAGGAACAGTGTATGGACGTGGTGCGGCCGCGTGATGGCAGTGGGGAGGACGGGAACGACAGTAGTGGAGCACCGCCTGGTCCACACCTGACAACTGTGCTGACCACGCGTCGGGTCACAGACAATGACAGGTAGGCATGATGGCATGGAGCCCACCCGTCTGTGGGACAACGGGAAGAAGCCCGTTGCCGCTTAGCGTGGGAACCTCGAACATTTTTTATTCGATCGTAGGCTCGCCGCCGCCACGAGGCGAACCAGATGCGCCCGGCAGGGGGAGGGAGGGAGGGCTCTGGATCGTGTGTGGGTGCATTGAACCTGGACGTCTTTTTCGTCGCCAAATCGAAGCTGGATTCCCTTCTCTTTCCTCTCCCGTCTCCCGCCGTAGCCGCCCCCCGCACGAACGGAGGAGTGAGGTCAGAAATGAGATCAGAGGCAAACTTTTGTTGGCTGTGGCGAGTGGACCGGGATCTTGTGTGGCAGCTTCAGTTATGTCACTCTGTTTGCTGGTGGCATCTTGCCGGTTCACCGGTCCCCAAGGTTCCCGCCGAAAACGGCAGTTGGTTGGTTTGACTGATTTTTCGTGAAAATAGGTAAAATCGCTACAAGTAAATCGTAAAAATCAGATAAATTTGAAAATTAATTTTTTTAAAGAAAATCGTGCAATTTTTTTAGTCCAATTGTTTCAATTTACCGTTTTTAAATTTAAAATCAAATCAATTTAAGTGGTTTTTCACCGGTTTACCAACCAATTTGACTGATTCATAGATTTTCAAATTTTTTTAAATTTATTAAATCGAAAATCGGTAAATCAATAAAACTAAGCCGAATCGATTTCACCAAAAATCGCAAAACCTAATCGGTTTTGTAAACTTTCCCCGTCACCAGTGGCACTGTTTGCTCGTCCTTGTCACGGCCTTGGATAAGGCAAGCGGCACCGGATACTTTTGGTTGTGGCGGCAATGTTGCTTGCAGGTTATTCGCAAGCGCCGCTTCTGCTGGTTGTGAGGTGCAAGAGCTCCATGTCCGTATCCTGTTGTTTTCTCCCTTTTACCGAGATGCACGGTGCTGGCGAGCAAGCTACGATTTAAAATATCCTGTTCACGGCCTCATAATGCATAATACAAATAAATTTCCCATAAGTAGGAGTAGAAGAATCCGGGAGAAGAATATTCAGGCGGGACAAGTGGTGTTCTGAGCTACACATTGTGTAAGTGTGGGGTAAACTTAAGTTTTTTTTTTACCTATGCGAGAAGGTTCTCTTCTTAATGCAATACCGTAGAGACGGTCGAGTGTTTCATGTACTACTCCATGTCTGTGTTATGTCACGGAGTTGATCGTAAGACCTTCTTACTGGTTTAAAAACTTGCTGAGCTTGTTATTTTTTCTAACTTATCGAGGGGACTGGTACATTAGATTCATGGATACGTAATTTCATGGCGAAAGTAACGAAATTCCAGAGGACACCCTGTTGCGAAAACATAATAGTCCACTAATTACCCTTGCAAGTTGCAAACTAATTTAGATCCTGGTACCAGTACGCCAGGTAAGTCAGGGTGGCTTCGCGCCAATGGTCCAAACATATACTTTCGTTAATTTATGTTGTCGTTGATTTTTAAATTCAACTTTGATTATTCATTTTATTTATTTATTTTTTCATAAATTTTATATATTTTGATATAATTTGATTTATCATAAGAGTTATTTGAATCACAACTTAAAAATTTTACACATTCGAGCAAATTTTTTAAATAAAAGGACCAAATAAGAATTTTGGCAAAATGATTTGGGTAGGCCGGCACGATCTGTTTTTCAAGGAAATCTCTACTGTTTTCATGCCGACTTCCCTGATGCTCCTAGAAAGCGAATGTTGGGCCGCTGACGCCAACAGGGTGCGACACATGCCATAGGCTTTTGGCCCATGATCGTATGCCGCATCGGGCCCGGGATATATAGGTTCCACACACGGCCCGACGAACCGGAGATCCGAACCGGATGGACTGCAGGCTCGTCTCACTTGGGCTTTACGTACACATCTTCGCCCACGTGGGCCGGCAGCAGGGCCTATTGACCCAGTCTAGAGTCTAGAGGCCACTGATATGTACAATTAATACTCCGTCTAAAATTTTTTCTCAAAAAAACTAATATAAAAATATGTAAAATGAAAAGGGGGAAATGTGATTTATCTGTGCTGCACGACAGGAGTTCAGGACGCGCATGTGCAGCAAGTACGACCCGCCGGCGTCACGGCGCATGAGTCCAAGCAACGACAGCCACCAAGGTGTACCTAACACACCAGGCTGTCAGCGAGCAGGCTGTTCCGATTATTACAGTACAAAACCAGCCAGCTAATCGCGCGGCCACACAGGGCCCCTACCCAACAGCAATGGTGCCGTTGGCATCGGCCAGCCAGTCTCTCTCTCTCTCTCCAGTATCTTAAGCCAGCCAGGCAGCTTGCTGATCAATGATCAGTTAAAAAAACAGCACCAGCAAGCATCACCAGCGAAGCATCCAGCCATGAATCCGGAAAAGGTGGGCGGCGCGAGCCAATCACCGGGGAAACGCCAGACGGGTTCCAGCGAAAACCCTTCGTTTCCAAGGCGAGCTTCCCCTACCTCTACCAACTTCTACCTCTCTGCCTTGCAATCGCAAGCAAGTTGTAAGGGAGAGCCGCGCTGTATATAACGCCCCTGCATACTGACCCCTTCTCTTCCACCCTCCAAGAAAACGCAAGCTTCAGTTCCTCCTCTTGCACGTCAGGCCTTCACATTCTAGCTTGTCAGCCTCCGTTTGGAGCTTTGCAAATGGCGGCGACACTGAAGCTGAGGATCCTCGCCGCGGCCGCCGTGGTGTTGTCCCTGGTCGCCACGGCCTCCGCGCAGGCCGCGGAGCCGGCGCCCGCCCCGACGTCCGACGCGTCCGTGGCCGCGCCGGCGGTGGCCGCCGCGTCCCTCACCGCGCTGGTCTTCGGCTACCTGTTCTAAGGCGGCGTTGGAGTACCAATTGATTTGTGGTCCTGCTCAGTTTTCTCCCCCCTCTCTTCTTTTCTTTTGTTGGTGCGTCGGATTATGTAATTAAATGTTTATTTTCTTGTTTAGATATCGTGATCGATCAGCACTTGGACTTATGGTTGTAGAGTTTCAGATTGGTTCGTTTGAAATAAACATTGGGTTCAGTTTTTCAATTTTTTCTCATTTGGTGATTGTGTGTTCTTCACCGAATAAACACCGGCATTCCTCTGAAATTAATTTCAGGAAGGTACATATGTGAGGATGTCCAAACATGACATATTGAGAATTGAGCTGAACATGAACGACGACATGAAGTATTCTACTGGGTCTAGTTTTCGGTTACCCACAAAATTAATCGGTTAATCGAGTTTGTTACAGTGTTAACTTCAATTTTTGATCGAAAATCGAATCTAATTTTATATCAAACCGAACTGATTTTGCACCAAAACCGTAAAAATCAGCCCATTTTCGTCGGCTCGAAAACCTGAACAGGACTAGCAAGAATGCTGTACCCATTTTCCAATAGAGCGCACACGCATTTGACTGAACAATGTGACATCGTCACATGGTCCTCTTGCTAGCTGGAGTACGGAGTAGCAAGGAAACTGATGCATCGATATTTTAGAATAGTGATTGGTTGGTTGGTGAAGTATTTCGTTTAAACTGTTAACATCGGTCGAGATCAGTTTAATAAAAATCACGAAAATAGAAAAAATCGGTCAAAAATTGCTCTAAATCAAAAATTTAAAATTTGAATGAATTGCTACAGTAAACCGAGCGGTTTCACCAGCTAGTCGATCGGTTTTCGGTTTCAGATTTCAAAATTTGAACCCACCGGTTTCACCGGTTAGCCGACCGATTTTACCGATTTTCGGTATTTCAAAATTTTTTAAATTTTTTAAATTTTTAAAATTTTTAAAACAAAAACCGGTCGTTCGATAAAACTAAACCGGACCGGTTTCACCGAAAACTGCGAAAACCGATCGGTTTTGAACGGTTTTGTAAACCCTAGTTTAGATTACAAGAATTGAAATTGTTTCCTTGAATCACATTTTAGGAATTGAATTGGTTAGAATTGAATTAGCTAGAATTTAATTCATTTCCAATTTTTTTGTTTGCCTCTTTGAAGAATTGATTTCCAAGAATTGAATTGTAAATACTGGCACTGACCGGAAGCACCGTTGGATGACTACTGCAACAGCAACCAGCCGCACGGCCTCCGCGCCTTGCCTTCTCGATGGCACCGGAGCTCCATTGGGCTCTCATCCGCTTGCTGGCCGAGCTTGGCATGGTGCTACCCATATCACCCGCCTCCGCTCTTTCACTTTGGTTTGACGCTGAGACAGGACCATGAGCAGGAGGCGGAAGACATCCACGCTGTAATGAATCTTTAGATGAAATCTTTTAATTAAGCTTGTGATCCATCGTTCTAGGATGAGAATGTAGTGTTCATCAGATTTTTTTTCACGTTCCTTTTTTGGTTGAATATTTTTCTGCTTGAAAATTTTTGAAACAGAGTTCTGCTCCAAACATCATATCTCGTCCCATGACAAATTTAAGAGCGAGCCACTGAAGAAAGGTACAGTGTGTTCTTTTTTTTTTCTCCTTATAAATGTGTGTTTCTTGTATGTATGATTAATAGAGCTTACTTTTTTTTTTTTTTGCCTACAAGAGATCTTATGAATAACAGAGCTTTTGTAGGAATGAACACAGCAGGAAAATACTTGATTGCTTAATGAACATTTAAGACAATGTCTGATTCGGATATCTCGGTTTGATATGCTTGGTACAGTGTAGCATTTGTTACTCCCATTATTAGTTACAACATTGATGTCCCATTGTGCATGCGAAATCAAAGAGGATGGCTACAGTTTCGTTCTGTTGTACTGTATAAATGGACTTAGTTCCATACACGGCCATCAGATCCGACTCTATATACATACAGGATAACGGGAGGGGCAGCAACACATCGTCCCCAAAAGATCCTATGTACACAACACTTGAAACCAGTCCCCGTAACGTATGGTCACTTGTGCAAATCAAGGTTTTATGGGACTGGGAGGTTTCAGAAAACTCCCTGGACAGAAATGAACTACAAGCATGGTTGTGTCCTCGGCGCCTTCCGACTCCACAAGCTCCAGTAGTGGCCTGAGAACCTGCGCGCGGATGGGTGGCGATTCAGGAGACTTTCCCCGGACAACAACGAGCGTGGTGTACCGTGTACGGGCGTCACACTCCTTCCCTGCACGCTGCCAGAACAAAGATGCTACCCTGTCTTTCCCATCACCGCCGGCCACTGCTCCGTCACTTCTCAGTTGAACCATTCTTTCACTGTCCCATGGGCAAAACTTTAGAAACTATGGTTCCTAAAATCTTAGTAATTACGGGTCCAAACTTTTGTTTTCCTTTATTATGATAATAGAAAATGGATCATCCCATGTCAAAAAAATATGGCGGGAACAGACAGCTGTGCTATCCGAAAATAGTCTGTCCATGGAACAGCGCAAGCACATTTTCTCTCTTGTATTCCTTGATAGAGATTTTTCACCGGTATCAGACAGCTGTGCTATCTGAAAATGTTGCTTGGAGATTACTGTGTCGGAAATTTTCATGGAAATTTTCATTGGTTGATGACGATATGAGGTAGGAACAGTTCGGAGTAATTATTTCTTGCCGATGGCGACATTTACGTTTCTCAAATGTTCTGTCCATTAATAGCAGCATACTTCAGGATTACACGAATGGAAGAAGCGTCCTCCCAAGTAGTATTTCTGGCATGAATAACAGTGATAACCGAGAGGTTTCCTTTAGGCTAGAGCGAACCAAACTTCACGCAAGACATTGCGTTGGCATATTATTAGCTAGATTGGGAGGTAACGGGATTACAGGAATAGGAACGTCGTGACAAATAATGTTGCTTCACAAGGAGCCGTAGGATGAAGGCTTGATGTGATTTGTCTTTGTTTTATGAGGCTGTGAGGCACTCCATGCTGGTTGTGCCAACTTTACATTTTATATGGGTGGCGTATCATAAAAGGAAAGACAAGGTTTCAAGTTCCTTGCAGCCCCGATCTCTATCTTAATTTGAATGCATCCAGGTTAACTCTGACCATATATAGCAGCATGCCTCAGAGGCGTGAATGGAAAAGCAGAAATGCAGTACTACTAGCTTCAGAGAGAGCGCCGAAATCAGAAGAGGTCCACTGATGCCGCTCGCTACTCTTTGGAATAGCTCAGCTTGGGTGCGAATGGGAGGTACTGGGACGTTTAGCTGGACACGGAACAAGGGGCTAGGATGCGTGACAACTCCATGGCACCCGGACGAGTTTCCACTTGGCCCTGCCTGAAATGTTGCACCCGATATGGTGATTGTGTCGCCGAGCTGCAGCCCTCTGCTGAGAAAAGGGCTGCTCGCGAGGGGCTCAGACTCCGGACTCAAGGGCGCGAGGTCCCAGCCGCTACCGTCATTGGCTCGTTGCAGAATGGCGGAAGGCGCTGCCTGTATCACCACCGGTCGGCGCCTCCGGTCTTTCATTTTGGTTTCTCCCTGAGGCATGACCATGTGCAGAAGGTGGAAGAAATCTACATTGTAATGAAGATACAATCTTATGAGCGAGAAGAAAGGTACTAAGTCTTCTCTTTTTCACTTATAAATGCTTTTTTTCCGAAGATATCTTATGAACAACAGAGCTTGAGTAATGAACACAGAAGTAAAATACATTATCGTTTAATGAACATTTCAGATGAGGTCTGATTCCGGTGTCTCTTACAGCATTGATTAACGTCCAGTTGTGCATGCGGAATCAAAAAGGACGGCTAGAGTTCCGTTCTGTTCTACTACTGTAAATGGACTTAGTTTCATCCGCGAATATCAGACTATACATGTACAGGACAGTGGGAGGGGCAGCAGCACGCCGCACTTGAAAAAGTTCAGGTGACGAAACGTGCAGTGGAACTAGACGATTTAGCTAGTAGCAACTAGTCCCGTAACATATGGTCGCTTCTTCAGATCTCTGCAGATTGCATGGGACTGGGAGGTTTTAGGAATCTTAGCGACACTGGACAGAAATGAATTAGCATGGTTGGTTCCTCGGCACCTTCCGACTCTGCCAGTTCTAGTAAGGGCCTGAGCGCTTGCGCGTCGAGGGGTCTCCGATCGACGAGCCCCGCCAACAAGGATCTGGACAGTGGAGGACGACGTGCCATGTTACTTGCGGCTCAGATCTCTGCTGCTCCATTGCATCCTTGATCTGACCGTAAATAGCAGCATACTTTAGGGTTACAAGAGTGAAGACACATGCTTAATTACATGTAGTATTGCTGGCATGAATAACAGTGAGAACAGAGAAGTTTCATTTCCCTTGTGGGCTTGTGGCTGGGGCTAGGAGGGCGAAGCCAAACCTCACGCACTACATTATGTTGGCCTATTATTAGCTGGTTTGGGAAGCAACGGGAATGGACCTCTCTGAGGCTTCGAGAGTAGGAACACCGTGACGAATTATGTTGCTTCACAGGGAACCATTAGCTGAAGTCCTGACGGGAATTTTCTTTGTTCCATGAAGCTATGAAGTATGTTGATATTAGGTGGTGTAATTTAATAGATTCGGTGTAATTTAATAGATTCTACCAGCTGCTTCGAGTGGCTGATGTGCTAATGGGAATTTGCTTTGGTTCATGATGCCGCGAGTGGCGTAAGTAAATATCGCTTGCCGGAGCGACATTTACGTTTCCCCGGATGCAGTGTAGTAACAGGGAGGACAAACGCGGCATGTTACTTGCAGCTCAGATCTCTGCTGTTTTGCATCCGTGTTCGGGCCGTAAATAGCTCCCGGTTACGCGAGTGGAAGAAGACGCGTGCTCGCAGTTACAAGCTGGTATGAACCACAGTGACAACAAAGAGGTTTCCTTTTTCCTTGTGGCCGGGGGTACCTACACCTTCACGTACCACATTGTGTTCGCCTGTTAGCTGGATTGGGAGGTAACAGGAATGGCCTTCTGCGAGTCACAAAGAGTTGGAGCAGCGATGACTAGATAGATTTTGCTGCTGTCTATTAGTATCGGTTAATCCTTTTTTGACTTCTTCCCTATTTTGAAGTCCTCTCACCCGTATGAATTGCACGTCCTGGTTCCTCATTGGTGTAATTCTAACTAGACTTCTGAAATTCCACAAATATCGCTCATACTTTGTTCCTTGGCTAGTGACCCGCAATATTTGGAATCATTATTCTTTAGACTTTATTTTGTGTTATGTGAATAGTAAAAATATCATTATCGTGGTATTCTTTTATATTTTATATAAATGCAATCAATTGTTTTATTTTTTCAAGAAACCAAATGCTACTATATATTGGAGGGTAAGTTAAGAATTCAATCTCAATCATTGATTTTTCAAATTAAATAAATATAAATCCATCTTAGTCAGTCCCTACTTTTTGAAACGACCGCATAAGTAGTTTCTAAAACAACCACGAGTTAGTTTTTCAAAATAAATAAATTATTTTCAAATTAAATACTCATATAATAATTAATTATTATGAAAGAATTTTTACTACACAGAAGATCAAAGACCAATTTAATCTTCAAAATCAACATAAATAGATCTTCTATGTTTCCCGTCGATTTTCGATGGTTGCATAACACGGGTGCAAGTGTCAAGTGTAGAGGCGCGCCGCGGTGATCGTAGATATGTATTACTCCAGATTGGGACCACATGTAGCAGCGCAAGATCACGCGAATGGAAGAGTGAGAGTCAGCTCTGGTACGCAAGCTGAGGAGTAGGGAGCGAAGCCAAATTTCTCTCGCTGCACATCCCCTCCGTGTTGCTGTCCGTGGATGAGAGGTAACTGGAACCGCCTGCCGAGAGATTTAGGAGCAGCGTCGCCTCGGCGGATTTTGCTGTTGGACGGTGATGCATCAGTTGGTCTGCGAGAGCACGACTCTGTGAGGCTGCCAGAAACCTCTCCCTGTATGTCCGTCCTGACGTTGCAGTCGACTGCCCTCTCAAGGTGCCGCGAGTGGGGTTTATATCGCTTGCCGGCGGCGACATTTACTTTTCCTGGATGCAATGTACGATAACAGGGAGGACAAACATAGCCTGTTCCTTGCAGCTCATATCTCTGCTACTCAGGGTTTATAAAATCGATGAAAATCAGTCAGTTTTCAGTGAAGATTCGGTTTGATTTCATAATTGATAGATTTTTAGTTTAATAAATTATAAAAAAAATAAAAAAATTTGAAAATCTTAAAAACGGTCGAATGGAGTGGTAAACCAGAAAAATTGGTAAAAACAGCTCAAACCGATTTGATTTCAAATTCAAAAATAGTAAATCAGAAAAACCAAACTATTTTTCTTCAAAATTTTGATTTTTTAGTTTACTGCAATGGTTTTCAAAAATAAAAAAAAAACGGGCTAAACTGGCCAACCCCGGTTTTCGGCCCTCAAACGGTAACCGTTCTCCTAGTATTTTGCATCCATGTTCTGGCTATAAGTAGCAGTATACTTCAAGGTAACACGAGTGGAAGAAGACGCGTGCTCACAAGTACTAGTATTGCTGGCGTGAATCACAGTGAGAACAAAGAGGTTTCCTATTTTCCTGGTGGTCGAGTCTTAGTCTTAGAGAACGAAGCCAAGCTTCACGCACTAAATTGTGTCGGCCTATTAGCTGGATTGGGAGGTAACGGGAATGACCCTCTGCGAGCGCGGGAGATTTGGCGTAGCGATGTCTAGATAGATTTTGCTGCTTCATGAGGAACCATTAGTTTGTTTGTCACCCGCTGTTAATCAGTTCTTGACCACCTCCCTATTTTCGGATTCCTCCCTGTCGTATGTACAATTTGATCGGTTTTTTTTGTCCGTTATCCATGTCATGTTTCCCAGTGTCGAAGCCGCTACAGAAGATCATAGGAATCATCTCCATATGTACGACTAATTCTTCAACATAGCTAAATTTATTAAAGGGTTTAGAAATTTCAACAAACAGGCCTGGCTCCAACCAGTGTTACTCCTGCATTCTAACTCGACTTCTTGTGAATAGTAAAAATAATCATTGCTGTTGTACCCTTATATTTTATATAAAAGCAACCAGTTGTCTTATTTTTTTTTATCAATAAACTGAACCATTATGTTTCTCGTCGAGGTTGGGTGCTTTCAGAACACGAATGGAAGTGTCAGAGGCAGCAGTGGTCGTAGATCTGTATCAGTCCAGGTTCGGAAATCAAGCGAATGGAATACTGAGAGGTAGCTCTGGTATACGCTAGGGAGCGGAGCCAAAATTCAGTCGCTGCACCTCCGTGTTGCCGTCGGTGATTCCGATTGGGAGGTAACTGGAACCGCTCGCGGCGACTCCTGCGTGACTCTAGGAACTCCGTCGCTGTGGTGGATTTTGCACCAGTTGGTCTGCGACTCCGTGAGATCGCCAGAAACCTCTCCCTGCATGTCTGACCTGACGTTGCAGCCGGACTGCCATCTCAGGGCGCTGGACATTTCAGTTTGGTGGAAACGAGCCCAACAGTATGTGTCAGTATCTGTCCTGCGACCAAGTGATCGCTTCTCTCGTCACGGAAGCCCACACGACGATGGCACAGCCGCACAGGTCACCTACATGCGGCCGGCCGGGAACACACAGCGGCTTCTTTTCCTGTTCCGCTAGCTCACCTCTTCTTGGTCCTCGAAAAACCAAAATGGCGCCTGCAACAAAAGACGGAAAAGGGCAAAGCGCCCGCGAGCGCACACGCGCAGTCGTGCGCATCGATGCCGTTCTGGGCTGCTCGCTTTGGCTCTTTTGCTTTCCCCGTTCATTCCACAGCGGTTCGTGTGTCACGGTGTGCCTTGCTTGCCGTGCCGTGCACTGTGCACGCATGCTAACCCGAATAAGTTCTTCTCACGCTCGTCAGTGTGACGACCCGCCACCAACGTGTGAACCGGTGAGGGATAATAATATACTACCCTCTGCTGGCTCACCCATCGGCAGCAGGTCGTCCCATTCCTGCTAATCTGATGCATGGCCAGCCACCCAGAAATACTCTGCTAAGCGCAGCGCAAAGAGTTTGGATCGACGCCGGGCAGGATGCGATCGGCGGCCAATTCGGCGTCTTTGGTCTTTTGAACTGCTGAAGAAGCTCTTACATGCACACGCACGCACGCACACAAACTCAAAACAACATAAGGAATAAAGTTACAGCAAAAATTACCACTGATTCACAACAAATCTTTGAAGGATATGAGAGGGAATAATCAATCTCACTCACCAGCTTGGTGACCAAACTAAAGAAACAAAACAAAACAGAACTCATGCGAGAGAGGGAACGCTGCGACTCTGTACAAGTTCCCCAGTCAAAATCCCATAAGGTTGGAGAGCAAGCGAGTGACCTCATCACCTTCGTTCATGGCGATCAGTTGCCTAGCTAGTAGTAGCTACTGCATTGCAGTAACTCCTGCCCAACTGCTCGTTATAAGAAGATGATCGAGCACCGGTGGCTGCTCTCTGTTACTGCTCTGCCGTTGCCGCCGGCTGGGCTACGGCTCGCTAGTCTCTCCGCCGCGGCGCCACCGTGTTCTCCGCGCGCCTGGAAACGTTCCCAACAGGGAAGGGAGGTGAGTGCGAATTAAGCGTTCAGGCTATGTGAGCCGAACGTGGAAAATGCATGTCACGCATCTGATTGTTTGGCAGTTCAGCTTTGATGTTGCGCTCATGTGACTACACTAATCTTAGTCTACTAGGGTCCCCAGTAATGGAAGCTTAATTGTGTGGGCGTATGCTAGCTGCTTCTCTTGTCAGAAAAGTGACTTCCCGTGGCCCAGAAGTACGCTCATTTTGTTGTCCAATTGTTCTTGCCAAAACTGACAAAAAAAGGAACTCAAGAGCTATTCAACAAACCAACGCGGTGCCATGTTGTCCTGCTTATATGCGGTAGCAACTAGCCAACAACTGAGGACAAGAGAGAGAAAAAAACTAAAATATATGTGCAAGTAAATCAGATATCGTTTTCTATGAAATTTCTACAGTTTTTACGATGAAATCAGATATCAATTTCTACGTTGTTCACCGTATTACTCAACTAGTCACTTGATCGATCAATTCATTTTAGAAAAAAAAAATTGTGAATTGGGGTTGCAGTGGCAGCAGCTCTGCCCTACATGCCTAACCCATTTCCAACAGGAAACTGAAGCAGAGTGCGTGCTGTCAGGTGAACAGAGTAGGTGATGTTGATTTATTATGGTAGAATAAAAAAAAGTTTATAGGAAATAATTATAATAAATAAAAAATTAAAACATATGAAAACTATTTAATAAAATTTATTTGAGCTTAGAGAATATGATGATTAATCATATTTAAAATTTCAAAGTTTTTCAAGCTACGTTTATTAATGAAATTTAAATGAAATATTTATTAGGGTGGTGCTGCCGTAGACGAAGTAGGCGGGTGTGGGTGGATCCACAAAGAGAGAGAGGGTAGCAAAGATGAATGAGAGGCCGGGATTAAATAGAGGATCACAGTCGAGAGATGAAAAGAAAGGGAAAAAAAAAGTTAAACGAAGAGGCGTAGAATAAACGGCCAAGATCACTTGAAGCATTATGATCAAACGGTGCAAATAAAAAAAAATGATATGGTTCGATAAGAATTTAGCTTTGATAGTTAGTGAGTTGTATAAATATAAATATTATAGATAAACAGAGTGCATGGGCACTCCTCAGATGAACAGAGTGCATGGCCTCTCAGATCATTCTCAATGCTGCAGAAACTAGAAGCACCAAACGCGTGCCAAAAGCAAAAAAAAAGGGGGCATTCACGCATGCACAATTCATTGTACTAAGTACCTGTTGTGAATGGGGTCAGGTCCCTTGGGGATCCTCCGCTTGCTGCTCCGGAACGCGTCTGCTCCAGCCGCCCTTTCGCCGGACCACTCCACGGGCGGCGAGCTCGTTGCCAGGCCTCCCGCGGCGCCCGGCCCTAGTCGCGCGGCATCCGTCGCCACCATGGCCACCAGGAGGCAGCAACCGCACAGCAAGAGCACGATTGCGACCCTGCAGCACACCGATGCCCCACGCCACCTCTCTGATGATCTCCTCCTTCCCATACAGAGAAGAAGAAGAAGACGAGGACGACTTTTCTATGCACCTCCGCAACGCCCTTCAGAGATCCTACTGGCAGGCCTTGATCATAGGGCACGGAAGCTAGTGGCTAGCTGCAATGGCGGTGTTGAGCTGATGGCAGGTACCCCGAGGCGTACTAAGCTATATGAAGCCAGCCCGGTGCTGCAGAAAAGCAGAGGAGCCGCGCGAGACGAGAAGGGAGCGGCAGAGAGCAGAGCAGAATGATGGCGGCGCCAAGGCGAGGCACAGCTGGCGATCATTGGCGGAGCGGAGAGAGCTAACACGCGCGACCAATGAGCGGTGATCAGGTCGCGTCCTTTGCGTGCGCGAGCGACCTGGTGGTGTAATGGTGTTGGTATCTGCGATTCTGCAGCTTGTAAAAACATTCTTATCTCCTTCCCCCCGCTTCTCTTCTTTCGTTGCTCCGGCGCGCGAGCTTTGGCTTTCGCCTCTCTCTCTCTCTCTCTCTCTCTCTCTCTCTCTCTCTCTCTCTCTCTCTCTCTCTCTCTCTCTCTCTCTCTCCATTGCCGCCGGCCGGATGAGTGGGCTTTGCGCTTTGTTTCGTTCTTTGTCGTCTTTGCGAGCGAGCTCAAAGCAAATCCGCCGCGCTTTTGTGGGGCCGCGCTCTGCATGGGGCGGGGAGCTGAGCTGGGTTCCGAACGTGGCTTTCTCGATTTCGAGCTCGCTCTTTGGAAGCTCGTGGGGCCTCTTCTCGACGCCGCCTCCTTCTCTTTTCTTACCCGTTCGAGACGGAGGCCGTACTGCGCTGCAGCGTGGAGCAGCTGGCGGAGATTCTTGTCGGGCTTCGTGCAGAGTTTCAGATGGGTTCCATGCGTCATCGTTAGGGCCTGATTCTTCTCCTCGCCTGCTGGATTGCCCGGCTCCATTTCGTTCTGAATGAAGGTTAGGTATAGCCGTACTGGTACACTGTCAATTGACTGCTGCTCCATCTGTGCATGCAGTAGACTGATCCCTTTATGTTGGCTCAAAAATAGACAAAACGGAAACACGCAACGCAAGCGGGAGGGAAAAGAGATGAACCGATGGCGAGTCCACGCGAGTTCATGCAGGAGTTATTACTGAATTTTGAACGAATGTTTGTACTCGCACACAATCATTTCACCTCACCTTTTTTTTTTTTTTGCGTACCTCTTTATCTTATACTGACAAGTTGAATTAAAAGACGAGTACGTCTTATATGGCGTGCTTGCTATGGCTCCGAAGCTGAACCGCAGTTGGCCAGAAGGAGATTTTCCGTCCAGTCACTCCCCATAAGCAAGGGCAGGGGAACTTGATCTAGATTTCCTTAAATCTCAGAGGCAAACTCAACCATCGGAGAGTGATTGAACGAATGCACATTTATGTTCTTTCTTTTTCAACATCAATTCCTATGATCAGCGCGCGGAGGGTGCCGCACTCCCCTCCATCACATGCTCTCATGTTAACGTAGGAGTATTTATTAATAACTCTAATAGGATTTATTACTTCAAATTTGTTCTAACCACCATATACGCAAACATGACAATATTTTCATGGGTGCGCCCCTTAATTCAAAGAGACCCACTGCATGATGCCACCACGGGAACGCTGGCTTGGGGCGTCGATCGCTCTGCAATTTGAACGTGTATAAGACAGCAGGCAAGCACAGCAGCAGAACGGAACGGTGGTCTTTTCTCTAATTCCGTTATTTTTTTCAAAAGAGCCCTTACACTTTCCTTCTTTTTACCAGCCTTCTTCTTCGGCATACCACCCGATACGCCATACGGATCGTATCTCTCGGCGGAAAGGCCCGGTCAAGCGTTCCTTTTCTTTTGCCGCTCACCCGTGTAACACGCTCATTGCGAGCTCGTGCCGTGCACGGCCGTGGATGCGGTAGAGATCCTTTGAAAAAGGAGCGCGTATATCCTGCCCTGGCAGATGCGATGATGCGTGTGTGATCCGTCTACGAATCAGGGAGTATCGTGTGTCTTTTGCTACCTCTACGCACTTTGAGATGATGATGGATGTTAGTATTCCAGTCTTTTGTTAAAGAGCGGATGAAGATGATACGATTGGAGAAGACGTATATGCACTCTCTGGCTTTTGGGCTCCGGACCAGCCCCATCAGCGTCGAGGTAAATGTGTAACACGATTTCAAAGTAGGAAAATTTTCGGAGGTATTCCCAAGCGTGCAGGTAGATGGCTTCTAATTAAAACAACTTGAGATATGACTGAAATAAGCTCAAAAATCATATGCCCTGATATTGTGAACAGTACATGTCGTGGTGTGTTGCCAGCATGAACCTACTCTTCAATGTTTGTTGATCTCAGGATTTGTCCCACTATGTTCAGGGATGAAAACAGATTGGAACGGTCGGAAAAAACTCATTCTATTTCTGTTTTCACATTTATTTTATCGGATAAAAACGAAAACGAAAAACACGGTAACGAAAACGAACAAAAAAATTTCGAAAACTCAAAAACAGAACAATTCAGACGGTAATATATCGATAACGGTCGGGAATCGATAATTTAAATGGAGAATATCACAGTCACTTAAATCAGTTACCAATATTGATTGGCAAAATATATATTAGCATATACCATCCATTAGCGTACACTATCTATCTTTAAGGGCTTCCGCGATGTTGAAAAAAGTCGGCAGTAAACAGCGAATACAGAAAATCTTTTTGCTTGATTCACATATGCACACCACATTCGCACGTTGTTATTCAGTACTCCTAGTTCGCACAAAGATAACAAATATATCAATATTAGTTAACCTTCTGTACATCAACTGTCATCTACATCGACATGTATAAATACATTTAAACAATCTAGAGAAGATAGAAAAGAAATTAATATCTAAATCCTAGTCTCATAGACCTAATCCAGTAGATGATGCCTCCAGGATGCGGCCTGCTCTCTCAAAGGTCGCACCTGCTGGATGCTTTTCCTCTCCCAAGGGTCGCCGCTGCTGGGACGCGACCTCTCCTTGCTGTCCGTTGGGGCGTTGCCTCTGTCCACCAGGTCGTTGCTCGCTGAGATGAGATTGAGATCGCGCCTGGCCACTGCTTAGCAAGGCCGCTAGGCGCACGCTCGACGGCAGGAGGCAGACGCGACTGATAGGCTGCCGAGCCTGCGCTCTGCCGCAGCACACCTGGGATTCTGCGGCTAACAAGGACGAGTGGCAGCGGCGGGCAGGGTGGTGTCGCGGCATTGCAGGAGGGTGTGGTGACCGAGTTGGGCGGCAACTGGCAGGGGTCAGGCAGCGACCGGCGGGGGCGGAGACAGACGCTGGGCAGCTTAATGAGCGGCCGGACAGGCGGGCAGGGTGGCGGCCTGAGGCGCGGCGCGATAGGGTTCGGTGGAAACTCGATTTTTACTTAGAAAGATGGCGCAGCAACTTACTTGTTCAATAATAATATATGATAACTTATTTTAGTAAGTATATTAATAAGTGAACAATATTGATGTTTAAAAAAAATGTGTATGCAGTAAATAATATTCAAACTATATTAGAGATATGTTCCTCCAAGTGGGCTTTTAGGCTGCGAGGAGGCTGGCTGGTGGGCTTGGTTAGTTGGGCTGTTTTTTTTATAAAGTAAAACAGAATAAAAAATAAGATTATCTCATTTAAAAACGAGATCCCGCCTAAACAAGTGAGAAAACAGTCCACCTGTTTTCAACCCTGTTTTCTGTTTTAATTTTTCCGTTTTTGTCCCGTTCTCGCTTACCAATTTCGAAAACGAAAGTAAGCGAAAAATTTTGATTTATACGGTAAACGTGCAGGTCGAGACATCTCATTTTTATCCCTAACTGTGTTATTGTACTTGATTTAGAATATTCTACTATTCATCTCTGAGGCTCCATTTGAAATGCGGGATCTTTCCTGTCTTCTACAGGCTCGTTCACTGCCGCTTTCAACTACTGTAGCAGCGGCTGCTGATGGTAATATCTACAGTAAATTTGAACTTCTTTGCTGCATAGTCACAACTGTTAAACTAACAAGGGCACGAACAGAGCCTACGATCTTTTCCTTGTAAAAGTTCTATAATATTCATGTAAAATTCTCGCGCTCCAAACTGGGCTTAGATATGATTTGTACTCTGCTATTGTACCCTTCCTTTATTGCGCCTTTGAATCAAATATAGTAAGAAAGTGTCTGATTCTTTGTTAATATGATTCCACACAGCCAAAAAGCATCTAGAATCAAATTCCTAGAAACGATTCCAACTATACCCAAACCATAATTTCGGAAACGAATTAATCAGTTTGTAAGAAAATTCATTTTCCACTGATTCATTTTTTGGAAAGTGATTTATAGAAATAGCAATTTCGAGCGATTAAACACATCCATCCGCCCATCCGTAACACAATTATTGGACGTGTAACGGTCTTCCCTTGTCCACAGCGACCCCCACCCAGCTCTACCTCAAGGCGCCGCGAGCACGTCCCCGCGCACGGCTTCGGGTCACGACACGTCAAGCTACACGCCTAGCTGGTTGGGCGCCGTGTCCCCATCCAACCTGCGCCCGGGAACCCGGACGCCTTTCCGTCCAGGTTCGCTCCACCCGCCCTCGTCGTCTTCCTCCGGCCCGCCCCATTTTCCCACCCCCAGATCCCACCCGGAAACCGCGAAAAACAAACCTCCTATCAGTGGGCGCTGATCTTTCTCGTCGCCGCCCTCTGCTCCTTCCTCTCGCTCCTAGCCTCCGCTCAGAGGTCTCCGCCATGGCGTCTTCGAAGAGGAGAGGTGGTGGTGGCGGCGGTGGCGCAGAGAAGAAGGATCTTTTCCATGTCGTCCACAAGGTGCCCGCCGGCGACAGTCCCTACGTCAGAGCCAAGCATCTACAGGTTAACGTCCTTCCTGCTCCTTTCGATTCTCAATCTGCCTTTTATTCCTTCACTAGCAGATTGGACGAGTACTAAAGTTAAACTATAGCTAAATTTATGCACATATGAGCCGTCAACTGTATTTGCACAACGCAAGCTTTCCTGGATTCCTCTCTTGACGCTCTCCTTGCCAATTGACCTTTTGCTCTAGAGCCTGTTACTGGCCTAAACCACCTCATGTTAGTAGTTCTTCTTTCGTTCATCTTAACAGTAACTGTTTCCCGGCTGGTGAAAATTTCCAGCTATTTTACCACTTTTTTGTTTGCAAATAGAAGTTAAATACCGTATGTTTACATTTTTCTTGTGGGAACATTGCCTTTCTTTATGTGGATATATGATTGTGATGGATCTCGTGTTATACAAAATTCTACTGAAGTTCTCCCAACGATTTTGAATGCTAAATTGCGTGAAATGGTTTTCCTTGCATGATATCAGCTCGTGGAGAAGCAACCAGATATGGCGATCGTGTGGTTTTGGAAGGCAATCAACTCCGGGGACAGGGTGGACAGTGCCCTGAAGGACATGGCCGTGGTGATGAAGCAGCAGGACCGCTCTGAGGAGGCGATCGAAGCCATCAGATCCTTCCGGCACCTCTGCTCCAAGCAGGCCCAAGAGTCCCTTGACAACCTCCTCATCGACCTGTACAAGGTGCAAGTTCGCTGCATCACATCTTGCACACCTGTTCAAGGAGAAGGATTCCTGAATTATATCCTGATATGATGTGGCTGTATCTTTTCAGAAGTGCGGGAAAGTGGAGGAACAGATAGAATTACTGAAACAGAAGCTGAAGATGATATACCTTGGTGAGGCCTTTAATGGAAAGGCGACGAAGAAAGCACGCTCCCATGGCAAGAAGTTCCAGGTCTCAATCCAGCAGGAGACATCTCGCATTCTGGTATGGATTCCTGCTGGTTTGCTTTTTTTAGCTACTCCTAATGGCTTAATACTTTGGCTGTAGATTAAAACTTTTGTTAACACTGAGCTTACTGAAACTTTCCCTTTCTGCATCACAGGGTAATCTTGGTTGGGCTTACATACAGCAGAACAATTACGAAGCTGCTGAATTGGTGTACCGCAGGGCCCAAACTATCGAGCCTGATGCCAACAGAGCATGCAATCTTGCTCTGTGCATGATTAAGCAAGGTAGGCATGAGGAGGCAAGAAAAGTACTTGAGGATGTCCTACTGTACAGAATATCTGGATCAGATGATGAAAAGGTGGTTGCCCGTGCTAAACAGCTTCTCCATGAGCTCAACCCAACGATGCAGGTTTCATCGCTGATCGATATTGGCCTGACTTTTAGTGAAGAATTCGTGGAGAGACTAGACCTTGCGATGAATGAGTGGACACCATTCAGGTCAAGGAGGCTTCCTGTATTTGAGGAGATAGCCAATCTCAGGGATCAAATAGCTTGCTGATTCATTATCTGGAATGGTTTATGACCTTAGCTTGCATTACTGTGTGTTACCTTAGAAGTTTTTGTGCATGTGTGGGTAATGATGTTGCTGTTACCTGAGAATTAGAAATCAGATAGATCTTAATATAGTTGGGGTTTATGCAAAGCGTTCCCTTCAGGATTAGTGTGGCTTTTCGCTTGCATGTTCTGTACTGCATATTTTCTTCAGCAGTAAAGAAAAAGCTCTTGAAACCTGTTGTTTGCTCGTACAGGATGTACAGTTGTATGTATAATTTCAAAAGATATACTATTTCCTGTTTTGACAGTGGCTTTTGATTTGTTGCAATGCAAATTGAAAGTAAGTCAGCTTCAAATCCTCCATGACTACATCTGCAGTTTCATCTAAAGCAGGTAAACAACAGCACATATATATCAGATCACACGTTACTGCATCGAAAATGCAGTCCCAATGTAAAAAGGCTGAAGCAACTAAAAGAAACAGGGTGCTCATTCTACTGATAAACCAACAGCATATAGCATGTATTATCTTGACTGAGGGAGCCCAGGAGCTTAATGTAACTGCAGTATTATTCCTGAATACAGTTCAGTAACAACGTTCCAGAACTGTTTGTAAACCTTTTTCTGACATTTCTGTCGATCTATTATTCGTTTGAAGATGAGTGCATGTTCAGCTATATATTCAGAGCTACAGAATGAAGCAAAAATAAACTACGCCCCAGCTGATTTAAAATTCAGAGCGTAGACACAGAAAACTCAATTTTGGTTATGCACACAACTATATGCTTAATCACACACTACAAAAAAAATGTTCAGTTCCAGCTATGCCGAATTGCTGAACACTAGCCATCCTTCTTATAGCTATGGGCCTGATGGCGGACCATGTCCCGGTGGCCATTGAAGTTCATCTGCTGCTGCAATCACAGGTGATAAAACAACATAAGCAATCGTTTTACAAATGCCTAGAACATGGTTCTGAATATTTGGAAAGTAAACAAGGACATGATATTAGCAGCCACATGTTCAGAGGTTACAGGAGCCGGAAGCTTAGCATTCAGTTGAAAAGGCTGAAACTGAGAAGCTCGACTTTACCTGTCGATGGCACCAAGACCAGGACAAACTCCATCTCACTGTTGCCGGGCGGCAGGTCCAGGATGACGGGGTAAAGCCTAGGCCCGTAGCCTCTCCGGCGGCAGATGACGAAGTCCTTGTGCTTGGCCTCCTCTTGGAGCCTGCGGTGCAGCGCGACGAGGCTCTGCTCATCGAACGTCAAGTACCGCCAGGTCCCCTCGTCGAAGTCATCCACGCCGCCGTCCTCCCTGGCCGTATTGTGGAAGATGGTGCGCCGCGCCGGCATTTGCAGGACCTCCTCAACTGATAGCGGCTCCTCAAGCTCATTTTTTGATTCCGAAATTGATCAGGAGTTTCTTAGTCTAGATGTATAAATCAAAATCATTGAACTGACTGAAATAACAAGTCACTGATCAACGAAGCTTGTTCATCAGCATGCAGCTCATTCCGGACAAGAATCTATTTCAAGAAGTGCCCGTTCTTTCTCCAAGAAACGAACGAACGGGAATACGCTTGGAATAATGCAAGAACAGGACGTCAGAGCAAGAAAGAATGAACCAAGCACTTCTGCTCCATTACCTTGGCGGAATAGAACCTGACAAAAGCGCTGGACGCGGTGCCCGACGCCGCCGTCTCCTCCATCCGGGCGTCGCAGGACTGGGCGCGACAAGGCGGCGGCCGCGCGGCCTGCTGTACCAAGACGACCTCGACCACCCAGGAGCTCTCCTCCGGCTCGACCTCGAAGTCGAGTGTGACGACGTGGTCCCGCGGCGTCGTCCCGAACCCGACGCGGAGGAGGCGGCCGAGCGGCCCGGACAGCGTGAGGCCCCCGCGCTCGTCCCGGCTCGGCGTCCAGAGGAAGGCGCTGTCGTTGGGCGTGGACGGCAGGCCTTGCACGACCCTGCAGCTGGGCGTGAAAACGTCGAGGGCCGCGGCGGGGTCGGCGGCGCCGAGGTAGAGGCCGCGCTGCCCCTGGAGCCGGACGTACTCGTCGCCAGCGGGCTCCACGGTCCAGACCGTGCCGCGGGGGTTGCGGCGGTAGCCGTGGGAGATGGTGTCCGCGTCGTCGGCGCAGAGGTACGTGCCGAGGTGGCTCTTGAGCCGCACCGAGCGCGAGCCCTCGAACAACTCCATTGTTCTGCGCGCGGAAGGAGGGATCAAAGAATCCAAGAACCGGTGATGTTTCTTGATTTTTGTGGGAACTGCGAATGGACGGGGAACCGCCGGGAGGTCTGTTTGTTTAGGCGGGAGGTTTGGTGGGTTTGAAGAGAAGATTATTGCGAGGTTCCGGGAGGGAGCATGAGCTGCTTCTCAGCTGCATGACAGAATGCAATGAGATCTACTCCTATATTTTTTAATTGAGTTTTAAATTCAACCGTGATTATTCGTTTTATTCAAAAAATTTGTTCGAATATGTAAAATTTTATGTTGTGATTCAAATAACTTTAATAATAAATTAAATTATATCAAAATATTTGAATTTATCAAAAAATTTTAATAAAATGAATGATCAAAGTTGAATTTAAAAATCAATGACGACATCAATTTAAAAATAAAAAAAGTACGTTTTTAAGACGATAAGGCGAGGCGCAGCGGTTTGCACCCTTCCAATCGCCCAGACGATCATAAGGCGAGGCGAAGAATGCCTTACCAGCCTATAAAACCAAGAAAACAGGGACATGTAAGTGGAAAAGAAAAGAAAAAGAAAGAAGGAAAAACGAAAGAAGAATGGAAATAGGTTGGCTCAGCCTATTAACCGGCCCACCATCCTTGCCAGCTTAGCTTTCAAAACCAGCTGCCGACCTCGACCTACGACCAGATCGATAGGGCCACTGCCGCTCCTCCCCTCTCCCTCGCCGAGCGCTGATGCGCCTCCCCTCTCTGGCCCTCACTCGTCGAGCGCCGCTGCTCCTCCCTCTCCCTTGCCTGTGGCTCCTCCCTCTCCCTCCCCCTGCAGTCGGCGACGCTTCTTCCATTTCTCCACGGCATGATGAGTCTTCTGGCCTTGCTCCGCCCTTCCAGTCGACGGCCATGGTGACAGTTTTTTGCCTAGCTGACCTTCTCCAGACACTGCTCCTTCCTTCTCCCTCCTTCATGCCATATTGGATAAGGCGACGAGGGCGCCTTGCCATTTGGGAGCGCCTGGACGACCAGGCTACTTCGACGCCTTAAAAACATAGAATGAAATAATACTATTATGCATGTAAACAAAGGTGTATTTTTTGATGGCTTTATGTTTGTGCAAGGTTTGGTGACTCTCATGTTTTTTTTTCCATTCTTTGGTTTTAAAATATTAGCATCATTGACTTTTAACATTATCTTTAACCATTCGTATAATTTAAAAATGTATAATAAAGATCGTATAAAAAGTCAACAATGTTAATATTTTAAGAATAACCTTAGTTATGATTTCGGTGGACCACGGACTCAGATCAAACTATGGCTGGTTTAGGATGTAGAAATTCATAGGAATTTAATAAGGATTTTACAGAAAAAATACATAGAAATTGGAAAAAATTCATGCATTTTAGATGAGACCTAAATTCTATTGATCAAGTGACAAATTGGCATTTTTTATTAGAGGTAATTATTTTCTTCGTCTCAAATTATAAGTCTCTTCTCAAAATTTCTCAAAGTATAAGTTGTTCTCACTTCGCGAGACAATTTTTTTCTCTTCTTAATACATCTTCATTATGTGTCTCTTCTTATTTACAGAATATCTCACATTTTTTTTTAATTTTCGTACCCGAACCTAAAACGAAGAGACGGATAGAGTATTATGTATGTCTCCCCACTGTTGCTTAAGCTTCCCATTGCTAATACACATAGCTCTTTATAGCATGGCCTTTCTATACTCAAAATTAAATCAATATAATATTTAGATAATTATAATTATAAACCATCTTACTTAATTGGACTATCATCTGAATGATAAATCATCTTTTTATAATGATTATATTTCATTATTAAAAAATAATGATTATAGATTTTCCGCGACTTGATCCGAACAAGCCTAATAAACAGCCCAATACTTCAACATGCCGCTCAGTTGGCCCAAGACCAACATGTTGCTGTACACTCCCAAACTGTCTCAAGCCCGAACGACGGTAACCGCCAACCAAAGTACTACGAGTATTGAGCAGGTTTTACAAAACGGATCAAAACCAATCAGTTTTCACGGTTTTCGATTAAAATCAGTTCGGTTTGATTAAGAGAATCGTCTGATTTTTAGTTTAATAAATTTAAAAAATTCAAAAATTCAAAAAAAAATTAAAAATTTGAAAACAGTCAAACCGACTGGTAAATCAGAAAAAACCAGTGAAAAACCGCTGAAACCGATTTGATTTTAAATTAAAAAAATAAACCGGTAAAACTGGTCGATTTCATCTAAACAATTTGATTTTTAAATTTGTCCGATTTTCACAGTTTACTGCAGCGGTTTTCTATTTTTCAAAGCTAAATCCGTTTCTGAAACCTTGGTATTGAGAGCTCTCGCGAAGGCTCTGGTTCCTCGTCACTGTAGCACCGATGATTTCACCGGGGACTCGGTGAGATTCGGCTCCCCCTCCGTCGAGTGGCCGGTCTGCTCGCCTTCGACGGCCTCTCAGAGGTTGAAGGAGGTGGATAGTCGGCTTCGATGGCGAGGTTCGATCAGATCTAGTAGATTAGTTAGTTTTTAAGGTTACAATAGGTTTTTCCGATGAATGTTGTGTCATTTTCATCGGTTCTTTTGTCCTTTGAAGTTTTTCTGTCGACGCCAGTTGCAGTGGGCTCGTTGAAAATTTCGTAAGGTATGTCTTCTACAAACTCAAGTCTTTGGTTTGGGTTGATATTTTGGAATCCTCTTTTTGGTTCTTCGACGATGGGGAGTCATCAGGACAGCGACGAGCGTCCGATCCCAATCCTTGCAACGAAAATGTGGCCGACGGCTGTGTGCCGGTGCGTTCAATGACTTGCATATCAGCTTGACTGATAGGGGATATGCCACTCGTGACTATTGGAAAAAATGAGGATTCTTTGTGTCCTTGGGATGCGGCTTCGAGCTGACATCGGTCCTCTGCTCTTTGATGTAGTGGGGAGGGAGGCCGAGCGGCATTCCCGTTCTGAGCCGACGAACTCAGAAAGGACGTCTTGGTCTCTGTAAGGTAATTTTTGTCTCTTTCAGAGGACAGGTTGTAAAGGGCTAGATGTGAATTTATCTATATATTAATAATAATCCAACCCATTTAAAAAAAATTCACTCTCCTCACGGCGGTCTACTCATGAAAATCACACCCTTACAAAAACGAAAATTCTCACTCTGCTTAGCGGCCGCAACAGTGCACCCCTAGGCACTTAGGGCTCTTGTAGAGCCGACAGCTTCTGATTATTCAGATTTATTTTTAATTTTTTAAAAATGATTTTATAGTTAAAAGTAATTTTTTTATTCTTTAAAATAAATTTATATAATTAAGACAGAATTATTTTATTAAAATAAATTACTTTTTACAGCTTTAACTTTTTAATTTATTTTAAAAAATTATCTCACAAAAATTAAACAAAAATTATTTATTTAAAAAACAGTGTTTTACATAACTTCTCGGAATATAAGAGCTCTGACAAAGGTCCTGACAAAGGTCCTAACCCAGGGCATCTCAACAGACGAATACTCAGAAAGTCAAGGGGGCATCTGCACATTACACTCCTGGGTATCGGAAGGTGTCCTCTGCCGCCGCTTCGGCTCATCGGCAGTCATCGCTGACCTGTGGATCAGACGTGGCCAAGGCGGTGTTCAGGCCCACGCGTCAGCGCGACTGGCGCGTCAATCAGATTGCTAATCTCTCTGTAACCTGGCCGGGACCCGGGAGTGGTTAAAGCGCTCCACCACCTCGGGCAGCTCGCGTCGTCCCCATTCCCCTCTCCCTCCGCCTCCTCTACCCCACGCGGCCCACTCCCGGCTCCCTCCCTCCCTTCAGCCATGGCGGTGCAGGAGAAGGGAAAGCAGGTGGCCACAGACACCACCGGGGCGTCCGGGCCCAGCGGGAAGCGGCGGAAGGGATCCGGCGACGCGGGGCCCTCGTCGTCATCCGCGAAGCGCCGCCGCCGACCCGGCGTGCTCCAGTTCGTCGACGATGCGGCCGGCGTCGACGACGACTACGAGGACGATGAGGACGGCGGCGGGTCCGAGGAGGACCGCAGCAACGGTACGTGTGGGGATGGCTTGGGTTCCCGGGTACTAGCTGTTGTTATCTTTTCTCTGGGTCTAGGAGTGTAGATCCGAGAGTTTCCGTGTCGGGATTAGATCTGTGGTTCGGAGGTGGTCAATACCTTCGGATCCGGTCGCCGGAGTCGAGGAAGACGATCCGGCCATCTGCCCTTTGTCGGTGCGGTCCTCTGCGCTTGGGCAGCGTCGGTCGGTGGAGAGGGCAGTGCCGTTGGA
>BCLH01000461.1:144696-166854 GCA_001602315.1 Zoysia pacifica
TAGCCATAATGGGCTGGGCGCCCCCGATCAGGGCGCGATTAGGTCAAGGGCCCATTAAGGCCGTTGGGCCAAAACGGATGGAGATCAATTTCTAACACTAGCTCCCCGTTATCGGTAGCGTCGCCTGGGGAGCAGAGGGTTAATTAGGTGGTTCGATCTGAGGGCTTGTCTGCGCGCAATGTTGATCATCCGGGTCGATTGTCTTGGGAGATTTTTACCCATTTCTATTGATTCTAAGTTTGGTTTTGTGGATAGGGTTTTTGGGTTCCCCCCTTCTGAACTATAGAAAACAGGAACCTTTGTGCTGCACTGCTGTTATTTAGTAACATCTCCAAAAGTCGTAGAACTCGAGATTCTATGGCATCTTACAGTAGTTGGATGATGGTCTCTTTACTAACATTGAATAACCTATTTGTTTCAAAAAGATCGAATAACAGATTAATCTTTCCTAGCTAATTCAGGTGCAAAATATAAGGAGGTTGATAGTATGCTCTTATATTAAAGTCTGATTAGAACCTTTATTACTCACTTGTGGTTGTGACTCTTCTTTAGGGAATTGCAACCACTTTTAGCTACCAAAAGCACCCCTTTTTGTGTTCACAGTGCATATCATAGAAGTGATTTGTTCTGTAGAGTGAGGACATAAGTTGACGATTATTTTTTCGTTTTAAGTTCTCTCATTAGTCTGATGTTTCAATTTTCGTTGTGCATTTTCCATTTTATTTTAATTTTTGTCGTGATATCACAATTGTATTCTTTGATCTAATGTTTCAGTTATTTGGATGTTGTAAGCTCGTATTTTGTATGCACTATTTGTCTCATACTCTTTGAGCATACCCAAATCTTGTGCTCATGTGATCACACTGATAACCACTTCAGGTTTATTTACTGCAGAGCCTACAGAAAATTTCAGCCATAAAAGAACTGAAAGGTCACACCCTCTTCCATTTCTTGTAAAGGAAGAAGAGCTTAGCGGGGATGAACTTGAGGCATTTGTGAGGCACCGTTACAGTAGTGGTGTGAAATTTGCTGCTGAACGGAACTTTCATCAACAAGATAATGACGACATGTTTCCCGTGGATGGTGCACTGAAAGAGCCTACTATTTGGAGAGTCAAATGCATGGTTTGTGATGAAAAATCAATCGAATTGACAGTGTTGAACTAGCACATGCTGGCTAGATCTGATATTGTTTAACTGCATTCCAGGTTGGGCGTGAACGCCAAATGGTTTTCTGCTTCATGCAAAAGTTTGTTGACCTGCAAAAGATTGGTACAAGAGTGCCAATTATCACAGCATTTGCACTAGATCATGTGAGAGGATTCTTTTTTGTTGAAGCCGAGAAGGCCTGTGATGTTACAGAGGTACGTAGGTGGATCCTTACTGCAATAAAATAAAATGCAAATTCATCCTTGAAACAACATTTTGGTTTGTACGGAATGCAGTATTCTGTTGTGTCACTTGTGTGTTACTTTAAATGAAATATTTAGTGTTGAAAAGTTGTGTACTCCTATTTCATTACCTCATTGCTCTATACTCTCAACTTTTCAACTCTAAATATTTCATAACTTGGAAGTATGTGAAGATGTGCTTTTCAATGAATTTTGGAGCAGAACTATTTAAATAAAATCTATCCTCTTTCCATTTATTGTTTCCCCAAATATATGTCTTTTACTATATCTTTGTTATAAAACCACTCTGTGGTAACTTGTTTCAGGCATGCAAAGGATTTTGTAGTGTGTACGCAAGCCGGATTACTTCTGTTCCTGTGGCTGAAGTTCCTAGCTTGCTATCTAGCCGGACTAAACCATTAGAAATTGCTCGTGGTACATGGGTCCGCATGAAAAATGGAAATTATAAAGGAGATTTAGCACAGGTGCGGTATATTAGTTTATTACTTCTTGTTTGGGAGGTTTCTGCTCTCTTCTTGTTTTCTTTTTCTCACACCACCATGTTCTTGTGACTATAGGTTGTTAGTGCAGATGATGGACGGAAAAGAGTGATGATAAAGCTGATACCTAGAGTTGATCTCCATGCTATATCAAGAAAATTCGTAATGCTTTTACACTCTCCTCAGTAAAAAATGCCCATCACTGGACTGATTTAATTATTTTTTGATCCAAATATTTCAACCATTAATATTATTTGCATTGCTGATGAAGATCAAGTAGGATGTACCATTTAAGTATTTAAAAGATGCTTTGGCATCAAGGAACCACATCTTTGTCATAGAAACTGGGTGTGTCATTATTGTCATGTTTTATTATGATCTACGTGATATCTGAATGTTATGAAGTCTCTGAATTGAGTGTACTTGACTATCTGATCTCAAAGTAGCTGATTAGGGGGTCATGGCAGGCAGAATTACCACATCAGCACAGTAGTACCATGCGCAAGAACCCATATGCTCTTACCTTATCTTATGCTTTTGGGCTTTGCAGGGTGGTGCAATTTCGTTAAAGGAAGCTGCAGTTCCTGCCCCACGACTAATCAGCTCACAAGAACTAGAGTAACTAAATTTCTGATGTTACTTGTCCTGCACCCAGCAGGCTGTTGCCTTGCATCGTTTTCAACCAGTCTTTGACGTTGTTTCCACAATCTCATTTGTTGTTTAGGTTCTTCAGCCCCCATATTGAAATGAAGCGTGATCGTCAGACTGGTGAAGTTTTTGAAGTGCTCGATGGCTTGATGTTCAAAGATGGTTTTCTATATAAAAGGGTTGCTCTTAGTTCTTTGATTTATTGGGGGATTCAACCAACAGAGACTGAACTTCTTAAATTCTCTTCTACTCCAAGCAATAAAAGCTCTGCTGATGATTTGGATTGGGTCTCCAATATCTATGGTTCTAAGAAAAGGAACTTGCTTGAAGATCGAGGTATGAAGGCATCATCATCTAGAATGAAATCCTCCAAAGCATCAAATCCCAAAGCTTCCACTTCCACTGAAATTTATGATGACAATGAGGAGTTCAACCTCCATGATCTTGTACTCTTCGGGTAAGTTGATGTCACACAATTTATAATCATTTTCTAGTAATTATAAGAGAGCCCGTCTAGGGTAGACCAAGTGCTATTGGTTCATCTCCTAAGAGGTAAGACACAAATTCGATCTCAACCATTGATTTAAGCAGAAAATACGAGGAAACAAATTAGTATCATCCGACAACATTTTCTTGATTACTGTCACCTGCCAACCTCCGTTTTTAAGGCGTCGCCATGTCGTCCAGGCGCGCCGGGGCAGTGTGGTGTCCTGTCCGCCTTACCAAAATAGGTGGCAAAAGAGAGGAGAGGGAGGAAGAAAGGTAGAGAAGCAGGAGGGGAATATGCCAGCCAGGCCAAGCGGTCACTTCCATCGCCATCCCCATCGGTTTTGCCCTGGTGCTCGATCTACAAGGGCACCAGCAGTGGCGGCAGATCTGAGACACCTCTGGAGGTGGCACTGGCTGCTGCAGGAGGAAGTGAGGGAGGGAGAGAGGGAGAGGCGGAGCTCGCTCTTGTGGCTGTGGCAGGAGGAAGGTAGGGAGATACGGCGACACTTGGCCGGGGCAGAGAGAGAGAGAGAGAGAGAGCGCGAGAGGGGGAAGGAGAGTATGCGTGTGGCGGCGCTGGTGGTGGTGGTTTGGCTGCGTGAGGTGGGAGGTGTTGGGGTGATTAGGTATTCGGTGGGCTGCTGGGCTGGGCCTCCTTTGCTTCAACATCCTTCTATTTTTCTTTCCATTTTCCTTTTTCTTTCCTTTTGTATGATGCTATGTTGTTATTTGTTCACTGATATGGCGTCGCCTCACCTCGCCTTATCATCGCCTAGGCGATTGGAAGGGGGTTACTCGCCGCATCTCGCCTCACCGCCTTAAAAACATAGCAAAATTCACTAATTACTTTCTAAATTAAATGATGTAATAATTGATAATTATTAGAGAACTTTTACCTCCTAGGAGGTAAAAGAACAATTTAAGCCTTGAGATCAACACAAATGGATGGTCCACAAACATTTGGGTCTATTTTAAAATCTGCCTTATAATATGCAATCCTTACATTTTATTTCCTAACAATAATGAGCAGGCGAAAAGATTTTGGTGTGATCATCGCTGTTGAGAAAGATGGCTTTAAGGTAAGAATCTTTTTATGTACACTTCAGTTTTGTTTTCTTAGCTTGGTCTAAAAAACAATATCTTATATAGATACTAAAGGGTGGTCCTGAAGGATCAGCAGTAATTGTGAGAAAGCATGATATTAAAAAAGGCTGCATCGACAAAATGTTTACCGCTGTTGACCATCAGAAGAAGAAAATATCTATTAACGACACTGTTAGAATTATAGAAGGACCATCTCAGGTGAAATTGTTACCTACAGCCTGACATATTTTTTCTTGTTATGTAAGGATTGTAGGAATTTTTGCTTCTATGTTGCATGCTTCTTTTAAGGAATTGTTCACCTTAAAACTGTTTTGAAATTCTGATGTGGATGTGGTACTTTACTGACTATTGCTGATGGCAGTTTTGTCTTGTGTATGTACAAATACTGCTACATTGTGCTTTATATAATATAGTGCTATGTCATTTTAGTACATATATCTTTCTTTCTATTTCTAGTTTACAATATTTTGATTCCTTTCACTAAGAGCACATGATGATACCATATTTGCAGGGTAAGGAAGGAGTTGTTAAACACTTGTACTTGGGAATATTGTTCATCTATAATGAAAGTGAAAGCGAGAACTTTGGTTTTTTCTGTGCCCAATGTGGGTCATGCAAAAATATTAAGAAACCGAAGGAAATGGGGATTTCCACTGCTGAAAATTTGGTATATAGATACAGTTTATGTGCCTGTCAATGAAATGGAGATATTCTTGGCTCACATTGCTGTTTTATGTATCAGGAGGACCATCCAATTCCTATGTTTTCGCAGGCGTCTTATGAACAAAATGAGCAACGGGGCAGTAAGTTTCCTTGATTTTCTGTAATGTTATTTGAATTCAAGCCAATATTGATTTCCTTCATCATGCAGCTGAAAGGCCTTACAGGAGCACCAGGGAACAACTTTTCTCTGTTGGGCAGGTGCTGCGCATTCGAAAGGGTAATTTGAAGGGTTATCTCTGTCGAGTAGTTCGGATATTTCGGAATGATGTAACTGTCAAGCTTGATTCTCTACTGAAGATTGTTACAGGTTTGTTAACTTTAATGTAATTGATTGGGAGTAATTATTTGGACAGTGTCTAACCTTTCTGAGTTATGTCTGCAGTTCAAGCTGAGTTTCTCTCAGTCCCATCTAACAGAGGGTAAGCAATTAAGCTTGTTTTGAAGGTTTTCTTACCTTTGTTGCTTGGTCTGCAAGACTGTAATGTGCCGTCACTGTATAATAATCATATTAACTTCTCATTATGTCTTATGTCATACTAGGGATGTCACATCTGGTGCTACAACTGGTAATTTTGGAGGTCAAGATACATCATTATTTGGTAAGTTGATTCTTGATACTTCGATATGTACAGTTCTTGTTGCTCAATCTGTTTCAGATCACCCAAAGACTCATCTGCCCCATTGAGAAATGAATTGCTTCTTTTGCATGTTAGAAATGGAAACTGAACTCAGGATGTTTATTTTATAAATTCAAATTCTTCGTCGTTATCTTTATCAGCTCATATGATGTTTGTTATTTACATGTACTTTTAATTTAGGTTCAGAAACAGACAAAACCTCATGGGACAACGGAATGCCATCATTTGGCAGGTTTGTTGTATCTATCAGTCACTCTGAAATATTGTAATAATTTGTTTGTTATCTCTACTTCGTCTTAAGATTAAATTTGATTGTATGATTCTCTTTTTTCCCTGAGTATCCATTGCTACCATCACAAAAAACATCATTGCAGAATTGCTACTGCACACATTCACAGATACCAACCACAGACAACTAAAGCAACCAAATTCAATAGTATTTCATATAAAAGCTGCAGTGCTAGACAGATCATCTTTGCAAATTTTTCAAATGATCTTATTATGGATGTACCATGTAGTCTTATACGCTGTTGGGAATCACTTTTTTGCTGTCTTTTATTATCATTTTCTTCATGTACTTAACGTGACAAGTAAGATGTTTTGTTCAGAGGGGAGCATTGTAGCATTTTGTCTTCAGAAATATTTTTGGTAAATATATTATGGAGGGCATAAACTCTATTTTATATTTTAGCTTTTGAGTTGCTATTTATTTTTGGATAACTATATGCAAAAAATGTATCTTGTTTGCATTTCTGAAGTGAACAATACATTCTATTCATTCTTATTTTCTTGTTCCTCATCTCGTATGAATAGTTGCTAAAGAGGAATTGATATTCTGAAATTCAAAGTTGGTCCTTTTCTTTTGAAATTTCTGTATATCCTATTTATTGACCAAATTGTTTCATGCACTGCAGTGATCCGTGGCAACCATTTTCTAGTTCCACATTACCATTCCAGAATACAGGTATGTCTGTCTGTTAACATAGATTGTTGCCTTTCCATTCTGTAGCATGTTGTGGGCATAATTTGGTTTTGTTTACATTTTGATCAAAAATTGCATTATATGTTTTAGATTATAACATTATGCTAACGAGTTCAAATGCTTGCTACCTGATATCTGTGTCTATTCCCCATTGTTCTAGAAAATCATCCCGTGCCTGATAACACTAGTTTGCATTGGGTCAAACACTGTTCGGTTAAGAGAAGGGTAATTTGAAACTTCGAAAGTCAAGGTTATGGCATGTGAATTGCTAGCTTCCAAATACTCCTAAGGCTATCTCCTTGGTGATATTTGAAGAGCTTCCACATTCTCCTTTCTAAGGCTAGCTCCTTGGTGATATTTCAATCCTTCAAACCTCTCTTCACAGACTTCTCCGACGTAAAGTTTGGTCTCTCTGCCTCTCTTCTAGTTATTGGGCTAACGTATTATCCCGGGACAAACATGTGCCTCCTGAGGCTTCTGTTGGATATGTTCAAACCATCTCAAGCTATTTTGTACTAGCTTCTCAACTTGTGCCACCCCTAATCTCTCACGTATGTCACCATTCCAGACATGATTTCTTCTTATGTGGCCTTGAATCCATCGTAACTTATGCATCTCTGCTATACTTAGCTATTGGACATTAGTAGTAAAAGTAGTAGTGGTGATAGCATTAGTAGTTAAGGAAACTTGAATTTTACTAGGTCATCATTCTGCAACGTGGAGAGATGCCATCTTTTGTTAAGTTTAATTTCATGTGGTTGGTTACTGGTAAGTGAGGCTTTTACAGTTTTGGCTGAGTGTGGATCTTCTACATTTTCAGATGGAGAATCAGAAGCTGATCCATGGAGTAAAAAGACAGCGGAAGATGACGCTGATCCATGGAGTAAGAAACCTGTACCACCTGGTGCTGGTGATTCTGATCCATGGTGCACAAAAATTGATTCTTGTGCTAATGAGGATTCTGATCCATGGATTAAGAAAACATCTTCAGCTGTGGAAGCATGGAACAACACTGCTGCACAAAAGAAAAGTTCCAGTATTGATGCATGGGACAAACAAGCTGGGTGTGGTGGATCGGATGCTGGTAGCTCTTGGGACAGAGCAGCAGTAAAAGTAGCAGATACTGAAGAAAATGATAGCTGGGCAAAGGCTTCATTGCCTTCAGACAATAAGGCACAGGATGGCAATCAAGAATGGCAACCTATGGGCAAGGCAAACGAAGACCAAGGAAAAGAAGAAAATTCCAAAGATGCGGACAACAGTGGATCTTGGGACACTGTTCTTGCTAGCAGAGGGGCTGGCGATGCCTGGGGCAAGTCTAAAGACAACAATGACGATGGAACAGTTGGGTGGAATGAAGCTAAATCCTGCGACAAAAGCACTGCTACGGGAGGTTGGGATACTGCTGCTGACAACTGGAATAAATCATCTGCTGTGACTGAAGCACGGGATGAAGCTTGGGGCAAAGGAAATTCTGTTGATTGGGCTAAACCAAAATCTTTGGGTGGTGGTAGTTCATCAGATTGGATCAAGGGAGAGGAAACTAAAGGAAATGATCAGAATAGCAGCTGGAACAGACCTGGAAACTTTGAAGGTGGACGTGGGTTTGGGCATGGACGAGGGAGAGACAGAGGTCGAGAATGTGGTGATTTTGATGGCAAAAATGATCAAGGAAGCTGGAAGAGTTCTTGGGGTGGTGACAATGCTGGAAGACCACCTTGGAGGTCCAGTAATCAGATTGACAATGAAGGTGGAGATTCTGATAGTTACAGGGGAAGGGGTAGAGGTAGGGGACAATATGGAGGGCAGGGAAGAGATAATGGTTGGAGAAACAGTGATAGAAGCAATTCCAGGTTTGGAAGGGAAAGCAACTGTGGCAATGAATCAGAATGGGGAAACAGAGGTTCTTTTGATTTGGATAAAGATGCACCAAACATAGGTTCTTGGGGTGGTATATGCTCCAAGGCAGTTGGTGAAAATCAATCTTCCCCTTGGAACAGTGCCGAGGACAATAAACCTTCTGTAGGTCAGTTATCTTTTCATAGTTTCTACCTCTATTTAACCTCTGTTCAACACCTATATGGTGACTTAATTATCCTACTCGCATTCTTGCTTCGCTTAATATTGTAGGTGTATTTTTACTCATTTTTAAAGTATGTGTAACTCACTGTTCATCATGAGTTTTCATTGTTAAAATTGCATAATGCCTGTCCTTGTGGTTTACATGCTACCTTTTTATTCTCTTGTGTAGATAAACATAATGATCCTTGGACAAGCAAAGTGACTTCTGCAGAAGGTAATTCAGTCAAAGACATCCATATTTCTTGCTTTGCTTGTGTTTTGAGGTTTTGAGCTGTACCTTTCCACTGAGCGACCTTGCCCACCTGCTGTCTTGAAGGCTTATTTTTATTGTTCTTATTACCTTGTAGACAAAGAACAACAGAATGATAATTGGGAAAGCAAGACGACTAACGCTGATGATAATGGAGGTAGCTGGAACTCCAAGGCAAAAGACTTTTCCTGCAGTAAGGGGGGTAAGTATGCAAATGCCGCATCTCGTTGTGTTGGAATTAAGCAAATTTCTATTCTGCTCAGTTATAAATGTATTCCAGTCTTATATTCCACATGGTTATGTAGGTGAAGAAAGGCAAAATGATCCTTGGGCTAACAAAACTGGTTCTGATAAAGGTACACGGGGCTTAGCTATACTGTTGTTTATATTGGTCTCTCTTTGACATTTAGTTTCAACAATAGAGTTGCCTTTCATTAGTCTCTTTTGAAGCTTACGCTTTATTCTCAGGTAAGGATCAAGAAACTGATCTTTGGATGAGCAAGTTGTCCTCCACTGTTGGTGCTGATCACAACAATGATAGCTGGAACACGAAGGCAAAAGACACTCCATCGGACTGTGTGGGCAACTGGGTCAATGCTGCACGTGTTAGTTCTGAAGCTGAGGAAAAGGCCGATGCATGGGGCAGCAAAGGGTGTAATGATAACAGCAAGAAAAGTGATGGCTGGGGTGCTGGCTCCTCAGGTGCCTCTTGGGACAAACCAAGTTTCTCTATGGGAGACCAGGAACCTGCTTGGGATAAGCCAAGATTCAATGATGATGATAATAGAAATAGTAGGAGCAGATTTGGACATGGAAATCAAGGCAGAGGGAGAGGACAGAGTTTCAGGGATAGTGGATCCTCATGGAATGGAGGCAACATCAATGATGAATCAGGTGGTGGAAGATCGGAGGACCAATGGAACAGGAGGGATTTTGAAGGCGGCAGAGGGAGAGGACGCTTTGGGCGAGGTGGTCATAATCAGGGTAACAACTTTGGGTCAGGTGATGGTGGTAGTTGTGGGAGGGGAAACAGTGGGCGAGGTGGCTACAGAAAGTGGAACGATAACAATGAGAGGAGGCCCTTCGGTCAAGGCTGTGGCTGGTCTCAATCTTCTGACTGGAATAGTAACGAAGGGACCAGCGATGGAGAACAGGGTTTCTCAAAAAACAAGGCTTGCTGGGGGAGTGACAATAATGATAGCTGGGGAGCGTCAAAACCATCTGGTGGAGATGATCAGGCAGGAAACAACACCTGGAGTAAGAACAGATCATCGTCCTCTATCCTGGGTCAGCCAGGCGGCATTAAGGATTCTGTCACATGGGGTGCTCCGAGCGACACAACCATTGGTGGAGGCACTGGAGGCGGGGGTTCTTGGGAAAAGAACACTGAAGATAACTGGAATTCTTCTAGAGAAACTGGAAGCACGGAGAAATCTTCATGGGGTGGGCCAGAAGCTGCTCCAAAGAAAGATGGTTTCTTGGAACATGGCGAAGGGGGTGGGAACCAGGGAGGAGGTGGTGGTGTCAGTTCTTGGGATATATCTGAGGATCCATGGAACAGCAATAAGGGTAATGACACAGGCAGTGGCGGGAGCCAGGGAGGAGACGGCGGCGGTGGCAGTTCCTGGGATAAATCTGATGATCCATGGAACAGCAATAAGGGTAGTGACGCTGGCAGTGGCGGATGGTAAATAAGCTCCAGAAAACGTTATGCCTGGTTGACGCAACTCTCTATGTAATTATGTATTGCCGGTGTGAAGTGTGTGCTTATATTATCTAGCAGGGCTCATGCCACGCTAATAAAAAAGACTTGATCATGTGTACCAGTAAAACATTTCCGAGCACTGGTAGTAACTATGCTGCGTTTCCTTCATCCAGATGGCTTACTCTTAGCGATGTTCATTTTTTCATGGAAGTAATTCTACACGTTTATAGCTGGCACAAAATTTCTTGGAGGCGGTAATCTTTGTCGTGTTGTCTTGGTCGATTCGGTTGCTCATTTGAATGTATGACGTCACGCGTGTTCAATGTTCAAGCTGTCATGCATTGATGCATAACTGAAGCTGAGGTCCTTGGGCTCGAACTCGAGGATTGCATCAGAGCGCCGCACCCTGGGCGAAGGGCTCTTTTTCCCTGGCTCAGTTAGGATCGATGTAGTGTCCCAATTTATAGATGCCGCTGGCAACACAAAGTATGCTCCGACGTCTGCTTGGGCAGGAGACATGCCTGGGAGCGCCCCTCACGAACAGCAGTCATCGCGTCAGGGAGCGACGTGCTTCAGTGCGCTGACACGGGGACGGGGCACCTAGCTCGGTGGTCTGTTGCCGCCGCCGGCGCACACATGCGCTAACGCCCACGCCCGCAGTCATACACCGGTTGCTTCGCCTTCTGGCGAACCCATATCACCATATCAGTGTCGGACAGCAGGCTTCTGCTCTCAGCGCCGGGCGGCCGCGCTCGTCCTCTCCTCATCGCCGTCGCGGATACATCGAGTAGACCGTAACTGGGACCCTGAAGCAGCTTCTGCCTACTGGCCGTTTGATTAGGCCGCGTGCCTAAAAACGGTTTCATGGTCAACGACTTGTCGGCATCCTCAACCTCTAACACGTGCGCCGTTCTTGCATACTCCATGAAGAATTTTTTGAGCGAAACTATCGAACAATAAGATCGAAAGCCCAATGTCATGGTCGAAGGAACGAATGTCTCCTCCGGGCACGAATTGGAGCCGTGCATAGCTTGACCCCGGCCCAGCGCACATGCACCGATGCACGAAGCCGCCGGGTGGCCGTGCAACGCCGTACGGCTGCGACCTGAGCTCAGGAGGTCCTGTCGCGGGCCCCCTGTTCTTCGTCAACACCGTTTTTACCTTAACATAACGCGACAGCGTGCCTCTCAGTGCACCAACATTTTCGCCGGTGGTGTCACAAAGATCTGAGCTGTTCATTTTAAATTAGAGAAAATAACTACGCGATTAACAAATCAAATCCATTTCACCGGCAACACATCCGTAATAGTACCTGAAGCCTCCGATTCCCTTCCTTTCCCGTGTCTGAGTTCCCGTCCTTGCCGTGATTTTCATCGACGATAGCATCCCAAGTTTATACAAGTCTGGTGTTTAGATATGCCATGGCGGCATCACTTGCTAGTCTTTGAAGGTTTATATCAGTTTTGAACTTTGATCGACAGAAGTATTATACCAGTTTTGAACTTTGATCGACAGAAGTATTATATCAGTTTTGAACTTTGATCAACAGAAGTACGTACACGTAAGATGTAACACGGTAACAGTAGCAAATGGTAGCCGCGCGCGCACGGTTAACTGGTGCTGTGACATCACTTGTTCTTCATCAGCACCTTCACGTGTGCATGGTCACGTTATTCTGAATGCACACGTACGCTACGTGATAGCTTTCTAAAAATATGATGTTCATAAGTTTCCAAATTTGTTAAATGAGATTTAATTCCGAAAATGAAAGAGCTAAAAATCTGTTAGTTTCTACAAATGCCGCATGCGTTGGTTTCCAAATTAAACACAATAAATACTATCTAAATTGAAAGGTGTATTAATTAATAATTATTTTAAAACATTTACCTCATATAAGGTAAAAGATCAATTTATGTATTGAGATTGACGCAAATGGATGATCCATGTTCATTTCTGTCTATACTAAAATCTGCCCTATATAACTACCAGGCTACCGGCTAGTCTAACATCGTTTCTCTCAAAAGATAAATATATGACCAATCAATAATCGGGATAGGTTGCCCTGCTGCATCTCCGGGAAAAGTTTGCCATGGAGCTGAATAAGCCTCTCCTCTCCCTCGTGGTCGTGCTCGCATGCTTTCTCTCCGGCGTCACGAGCTCATCGTCAGGCAACTTCACCTCGATGTTCACCCTCGGGGACTCGCACATCGACACCGGCAACTTGGTCATCATGGCGTCTCCGGCCATCCCTGTGTGGATCGACAAGCCTCCCTACGGCATGACCTTCTTCGGCCACCCCACAGGGCGCTTCAGCGACGGCAGGATCATCACCGATTTCATCGGTGAGTCTAAATGCACGGAAGGAGAAAAAACTCTGCAAAAATTCGAATGCCTGAAGTACTTTGTGCACTGTTGATTCGAGATGATTTGTAACTTACTAACACCTGACACTGGGTTGCCATGCCGTGGATTCAGCCGAGGCCCTAGGCATCCCGTTGCTCCCTGCTTTCCTATCACTATCAAACAGCAGCAGCTCTGACGTCTCCCGTGGGGTAAACTTCGCCGTCGGCGGCGCGACGGCGATCGACGTCGGCTTCTTCGAGCGGAGCGGCCTCGTCCAGTTCAAGCTCCTCAACAACTCGCTGGACGTGCAGATGGGCTGGTTCGAGAAGCTCAGGCCGTCGCCTTGCAACGCCACGGAAGGTGCGCCACGTGCTCTTGCACGCTGCACTGACATCATGTATTCATTTTGTTATGTGATACTCCACCTGCTGCAGGGTCCGGGCGTTGTTTCGGCAAATCCCTGTTCATCGTCGGCGAGTTCGGCGTCAATGACTACTACTTCATCTGGTCGGCGAACAAGACCGAGGACGAAGTGAGATCCTACGTGCCAAAAGTAGTGAACACCATCGTCTCGGCCGTCGAGGCAAGGATTCTACACATCGTTTACATTGGTTCATCGTTCACGCTCTTGCATTGAAATTTCGCGTCGATCGACCGCATGATCAGAGGCTCATCGTCCACGACGGCGCAGCGCACGTCGTCGTGCCGGGGGTCCCGCCGAGCGGGTGCTCCCCCTCCACGCTCACCGCGCTCCGGAGCCCCCGCGCGGCGGACTACGACCGCGTCGGCTGCCTGCGCGCCGTCAACGACGTCGCCCGGCACCACAACGCGCTGCTCCGCGCGGCGCTCGGCGGGCTCAGGGCCAGGCACCCCGGCGCCACCATCACCTTCGCGGACTTCTACGATCCTGTCCGTAGAATCCTCGAAAACCCCAGCCGTTTCGGTAAAACTCGGCGCATCGATCGTCCTTGCTTTTCGGCTGGTTAATTCGTGGGCATGATCGTCGTTGTCACGGACTCACCCCGGCCCGTGCCTTTTTGCGATGTCGCAGGCTTCGGCAACGACCTTTTGAAGGCGTGCTGCGGAGCCGGCGGCGGCGCGTACAACTGGAACGCCAGCGCGGTGTGCGGCATGCCCGGGGTGGCCGCGTGCCGGAACCCGGCGGCGTACGTGAGCTGGGACGGGGCGCACTACACGGAAGCCGTCAACCGCTACGTCGCCGAGGGGTGGCTGTACGGGCCGTATGCCCAGCCACCGATACTGAGTGCTATGGGGCAATGATAACTCTTGCCCCTGCTGAAACCATTCTTGCAAGCATTCAAATAACCGAGTTGGAGCAGGCGTCCAAGGCTCCAAGCCAAGCTAGTGGTCATGGCGGTAAAAAGGCTCGGCACACGGGCCCTCTGACAATAAAACTGATCCTTATTACATAACAAAATAAAAAAAATAAAAATTTGATATAATATGATCCGATACTCTCCATATCTTAGTTTTTTGTGCCATCTATTTTGCGGTACCGGCGCGTCGGCGCATGTGGCACGCTAGCACCAACGAGGACGGGGAGCCCACAGCACGGAGGATCCCAGAATCATTCGTTGCCGGCACCCAAATTCACTGGCATATATTTCGTAGACAAGTTCAGCGACCTAGTAGTTCCGAACAGCGCTCAGGATCGGCGGCTGGGCGAAAGGCCCGTTGAGCCAGCCCTTGGCGACGAGCCGGTTCATGGCCTCCGTGTAGTGCACCCCGTCCCAGCTCACGTACGCCGCCGGGTTCTCGCAAGCGGTCACCCCGGGCATGGCGCAGATGGCGCTCTCGTTCCAGTTGTAGGCGCCGCCGGATCCGCAGCACGCCTTCAAAACGTCGTTGCCGAAGCCTGCAACATCGCAAAATCGTCGGGGTTCAGAGTTCAGACAACTCACAAACTAATTGACAACAGAAGCACAGAAGTGACTATATATGTGAGCAGGGTTACGTACCAAAAACGCTTGGGTTTTGGAGGACCTGAACGATGGGTTCGTAGAAGTCGGCGAAGATGATCCTGGCGTGGGGGTGCTTGGCCCTGAGGACGCCCACGGCCACGCGGAGCAGCATGTTGTGGTAGCGGACCACGCGGTTCACGTCGCGCAGGCAGCCGAGGGGATCGTAGTTCGCCTTGTTGGGACTCTGCCGGAAGGTCAGGGTGGCCGGCGAGCACCCCGTCGGCGGGTTCCCCGGCACCACGACGTAGACTGCCCCTTCGTGGATCAGCCGCTGTGGCGCCACATCAGATCGAGGATAATGATGAGAGAAAACACGCGTATAAATTTGATAAACGCATCTGCAGGCTACTCCCTCTGTTTTAAATGGTTGGCATTGGTTAGTACTCCTCTATTTTTAAATTAATTTCACTGTTGGTTTTTAGCATCAACTTTAACTATTCGTTTTATTAAAAAATTTCAAATATGTAAATTTTGAAATTGGGATTCAGATAATTCTAATGATAAATCAAATTATAATAAAATATATAATATCTATCAAACTTTTTTAAATAAAGCGAATGGTCAAAGTTGATATTAAAAGTTAATGGCGACATCAACCTAAGAATGGAGACAGTACACATTTATTTGTAGATAAACATACAGTAACATTGTTGGCGTAAGAGAAATCAACCGAGTTTTACTGGCAAAACAAATGTGTAGCTCCGTAAGTACTACTTCCTTCGTTCCTAAATTATTATTTGTTGACTTCAGACATCAACTTTGATCATTTGTTTTATTTAAAAAATTAATTAAAATGTATAAAATTATAATTTATAGTTTTAATTACTTTAATAATAAAGTAAATTATAACAAAATATATAATATTCACCAAACTTTTTTAAATAAGACAAATAGTCAAAATTGATATCTGAAGTTAACAACGATAATAATTTAAAAACGGAGAGAGTAATACATTACGCAAAGCAAACTACAGGGTCAAAGGTGCCTTAAGGGCAGGTACCGAAAGACGCGGTAGCCATTCTCTTTGTCAACGCTTGGAGTCAAACAGGTAAAAGTCAGCTGATCCTTGGGCCTTAAGGAGGGACAAACTTAACAGATAATCTTTCAGGACTTGGTGTTTGACTTGACACCCAAATATCCAATGCATAGAGCACATGGGGACTGGTGAAATCGTACGAATGAATCTGGTTCTAGCATCATTCTATGAGCATCGCAAGGATGCAGACTGTAGTAGTGACCACTGATTCGGTGAAACTTGAAGCATACCTCCACGGCCGTTTTGATGGTCTCCACAACTTTAGGCACGTACGTCCTCACCTCGTCCTCCGTCTTCCCCGACATCCAGATGAAGTTGTAGTCGTTCACCCCGAACTCGCCGACGAAGAAGAGCGCTTTCCTGAAGCAATCCTTGTACCCTGCAACATATACAGTATATGGCAATCCTTCTTGTGTACCCAAGCAAAAGAGCGGGTATATATATGAGTGATAAATAAGTGCTGTTGCAGGCAGATCTTGGGGCGTCAAACCTCCCGTGCCGTTGCAAATTGATGGCTTGATCTCCTCGAACCACTCCAACTGCACGTCCAGCGAGTGTTGTTGATGAGCTTGAACGGCACCAGGTTGTTCCTCTCGAAGAAGCCGACCTCGATCGCCGTCGCGCCGCCGACGGCGAAGTTCACGCCTCGCGAGACGTTCGAGCTGTTCGACAGGAGGAAGGCCGGCAGGAAGGGGAGGCCGAACTCCTCGGCTGCAAACCTCGCCATTGGCATGCATGCTCAGCTCAGCTCAAATGGCTCATGGCACAAGTCACCAGAGCAAGACAGTTGCTCCAGGAAGGTATTCTGCTGCCATGATGCAGACGGCATGTTCAGTCAGATACCTGATCGAGCTTACCTACGAAATCGGTGATGATTCTTCCATTGCTGAAGCGGCCGGACGGTCGGCCGAAGAAGGTGTCGCCGTAAGGAGGGTTGTCAATCCACACGGGCATGACGGGAGGGAACATGACGAGAGCGTTGCCGGTGTCAGTGTGGGAGTCTCCGAGGGTAAACATCGAGGTGAGGCCCTGCGAGGTGGCAGAGCTAACACCACAGAGACAGAGGAGGAAGACGACGATGGAGAAGAGAGGTCTAAGCCCCATGGCTGTAAAGCTTCTAGAGTTTTTTTTTGGCTCTTCAGGGTATGAAGGAAACCAAAGCCACATGACCGCTAGTTATAGTGTTATGAAGAAGTGCTCTTGCACGACTCCTTTTGATTTCTCCGCAGATATTGAAAGCTTATTAGCTGGAACATTGCATTTCATTATAATTGATTAAAAAACGTTGAGACCATGTTTAGCCAGCTTCAGCATTTTATGATTGCCATTATTTGCTTTGTCCATTCTAAGAGTCTATAAACTAATACTACCTCCATTCCAAAATAATATAAGTATTTTTAAGTTTGAATAAACTCAAAAATTTTTAACTTTTACTAATAATATCTAGAAAATTTCATAATTTCTAATATAAAAATATACTTTTTATAAAAGCTTATTTTATGATGAATCCAAAAAATATAATTTTTATATAATAAAACATTATTTATTATGCATTACTAATGATAAAAATGATAAAAGTTTAACTTTAATTAAACTTAAAAATGCTTATAGGAGTATTTTGAAACAGAGGTAGTAATATGCTAACGAACTTTACTGTCAGTTTTACTTTTTTTTGTGTGCTTGTGTGTGTGGATAAGCTAGGAAATAAGTTACTCATCGCCTCTCAACGAGGACTAGCGGGCAATGAAAGATTCTTAGGTCAAACAAAGTTGTATTTATCTCAGTGAATACTCCCTCTGTTTTAAAAATTATTACTGTTAGAACAACAATTTTAGTTTAAATTAAACTGGATTTGCTATTCAAAGTTCTAACGCGAGTCCTTCTCATGTGCTACAGGTTGGGCGATAGAATAGTCTGAGGTCTCTCGACAGTGGACTGCGCTATCATTAGAGTTAGAAGTCTATTTTTGGCTTTTCCCTTGTGTTTGCGTCATGATTCTAGAAATTCTTATATGTAAACGTTGGAGTGCCTTCTTTCAAAAAAAAAAAAAAAACGGTGGAGTGCTTGTTAAGATAATGGCTATGAACAATGAACAGAACCTCACATGTCTGTACCAATAGAGAGCATTACAGGAATAGAGTTCCAAACTAAAAATCATGATAGTAGCATCAAAAGTCAACTTGCTATTTTCAGAATTATAAACAACGATGGTTTATAGCCCTTTGGCATCATAATCAGATCTTAAACACTTCAGATCTAGCCTGCTTGAGAACTAAGTTTGCAAGAAAATTGCATTACATGGGATGGGTTCGTTTCATTCTGTGTGTAGATCTCACGGTTAAAGATGAGTGGCAACCATAATAATCATGAAAACGGTATGAACTGAGAAACATCCCCCAGACACTTCTATTCACTACTTCATCTCTCATCTTTTTGAAGAAACCAGAACCAGAGCACGATGGTGAGTACAGGTGAAGGAATGATGGATGCTATTATAGAACAGAAATGGCATGGTAATATGATTTGGTTGTAGCCGCATATGAGCAACAGTTTCATAACTCATAACCACAATGTTAGAGATGTCATCCATTTCGCGAGGACAAAACTCATCAATCAGCAGGTGCCTGTGACATCACGACTTGTGTGACTGTAAGATAAAATACAGTTGCTCAAAATTTTCATGCTCAAGTCAAACAGATGAGCTGGTGCACAATATAATATTGGTGTCGAAGACACCAAGAAATTTTTAGTCGAGTAGATGGCACTAAACTATTTACCACCCAATCAACAAGTAGGCCTCAACTATGCAGATGTAACAGGTAGGACCAGATGAGCTGCGACTCCATTAATCTGACCAGTTGGTAGACGAAACAGTATTGAAACAATATTTCTTTCACTACTCAGAGTTAAGCTTTTGCTTCTTTGACTGCTCCTTGTTTTTCTTGGCCTCACGGCGCTCCCTCTTCAGACCTTTTATGTTGTTCGATAAAGCCAACTTTCCAACCTTTTAGTCAAAAACGTGAAATAAGTTAGTACACCATTAGCACAATATTATCCTTTAGAACTTCAGCTAATGAGTTATATACAAACCTCCTGGTCTGGCATGTACACCTTCCCCAATTTGCCGTGTATTGGATCCTTCATGACATTTTTCAGCTGCCAAAAGGAAGAATGTGAGAACATGAACAGGAATTTGATCAAGGCTAAGGAGATCCAAAGCTCCCAATAAGACAGCAATTTTCCGGAGAGCACAAGATGGCTCCATTAGGCTAACCTTCTTAGCATGCTCGGCAGTCTTCATAGCTTCTTTCTGCAAACTTTCAACAGGAAGCCTGTGCCTTCTAATAACCAGATCCATAGAAGGTCCAACTTCAACCAGCTCCATTCTAGGTATAGATGTGCCTGACCTTTTTAGGCGGAGGGCACAGTGCATCATGTAGACAGTTGTTGGAGAGATTGCTGTGCACACATAGATCCGATCTACACCAGCAAGGTTTAGATTCTCTACAACCTGCAGTCAGCAGCACCAGTTTATGAAAAACATCAAGAGGTTATTCATGTCTGGTAAACCAGCTTCTATTTACAAAATGGCACACCTCTCCTCTGAAAAGATCAAGAAGAACTTCTTTCAAATGCTTCAGCTCTTCTGAACTCTCAAAGTGTTCCCCTATGAAGGCAAAGAAAGGCTTTGATCCAAGTTTCGGTGCGAGCTTCTTGTCATAAACAAAAGATTCTATTGATTTGTAATTCTCAACTCCTACTTCAACAAGGTCATATATGTGGTGGTCATATGTCCTTCCCAAAACCAGATTGTTGGGTCTCTTCTTTGAATGAGAACCATACTGCAGCACAACGAGTAAAAAGTACAGTTGAAAACAATGCAGAGATTTAGATAAGTCAGTAAATCATCAGGTTTAAGTGGGCACAGAGGATTCATGCATTCGAACAGAAATATAATATGTTATGCTCTGTTATAGATAAGTTTATCATAGGCTGTAAGAGTCACCATGCAGCTCGTTTGATTACTACTACTCCAAACCATAAATTACTAGTACATAATTAGCCGATACATGATTAGATTACTTTATGAATTATTGCAGCATTGGTGAATAAAGGATTATATTTTGCGATGGAAACAATTCTGTCATAAAATACCCAAATGATGAACTATGATTTCACTCACCACTACAAGGCTGCAGTCTGTCTTGAGGGAGAAAAACTCCAGAGAAGTCTCTCCACCACTCTCAAATGGCCTAATGTTGTCATTCTTCTTGGTGTACTTCACAGCATTATCACGCTTCAGGTGGTAAATATCTGATAGCACGGAGTTCAACACAGCACTAGTCTTGGTACCATGGAGAATGAGTGTCTTCCTGCCAGACTCAACCTGCCAAAAGTATAAGAACAGGTGAGGCTCAAGTGACAAAGAAATACGTCTAACATTTTCTTTTCATACTAGGGATTGCCCACTAGGCACGGTGACAGGCCGGCAGGGCGCTCACGTGCCGGTGGTCTAGGTTTTGCCGGCAGCTTACCCAACGGACCAACCAGTGGGGGCGCGCTGGTTGAGCCGCCTCACGGAGCATAGCGTGGGGAAGGAAGGGGGCAGAGGAAGAAAAGCTTACGAGCTTGGGCGCGTGCTTCAGAAGCTCGCGCTTGGCACGCTGACTCTTGGGGGCCCTGATCGTCGCCACCATCTTCGTCCTCCTCGAATTTACAGCGGCGGGTGGGAGACAAGCTTGGTGGGAGACTGGGAGGGCGGACTGGAGGAGGCTGCTGGTATAAACCCTAGACCCCGATCTCTGCGTTCGTGGTGGCAGGGGAAGAAGACAGTACGCGATCGACGGACAGGATCTCCTCTTCTAGGGTTCTGCTGGGCTGATGGGTTCATGGGCCTTCAGGCTCTCATATTGTGGCCCAATTATGAAAGGGTTTGTTTTCTTTCATGATTAGGCCTTCAGATTGAAGCCCATGACCCAAAGGCCTTTGGTGTATCCGAGGGCCCCGGCAAAAGTTGACCCTGTCCAGCCTGTCCCACGCACAAGGGAGTGACTAGCTGTTGCGCCTCCGTCAACCAACGGTCGCATGCCCGCGCCTCGCCGGCGAGCTCAATAAATGCTCGATGCTTGCTCGCTGCCCAGTTCATCAATCATCAGCTCACAGATTCTCGAGCAAGAGACAGAGTTCTGACTGCGAAGAGACAAATCGCGAAAGCGTTCGTTGCTTGCGCCAACAATGGCCGGCGGTGGCGGCAGTTCGCGCGCGGCGCACAAGGCGTTCCTGCTGTGCAACTACGTGCTGCTGGGCGCGGCGTCAGCGTGCATCTTCCTCACGCTGTCGCTCCGCCTCGTGCCGTCCGCTTGCGGCCTGCTCCTCGTCTTCCTGCACGCGCTCACCGCGGTCTTCGCCGCCGCCGGGTGCTCCGGCTCCTTCACCGACACCGCCGGTGGCGGCGCGCACACGGTGCACACCTCGGGCGCCGTCCTCACAGCCATCTTCCAGGGTGCCGCCGCGCTGCTTGCCTTCACCCGCACCACCGACTTCCTCGCGGAGCTGCGGTCCTACGTCAGGGAGGAGGACGGCGAGATGATCCTGAAGCTGGTCGGCGGGCTCGGAGTTGCGATCTTCGTGCTCCAGTGGGCTGCGATGGCCCTCGCGTTCGCGCTCCGGCTCGGCGACGACGGCGGCGAGGAGGACGACGGCCAGTACGCCAAAAGCTGGCCGTCAGGTTACCATGTGTCGGCGTTCTGACCACCGGCACAGTAAATATACGGACGTGAAAGATGGTGTGCCTTCGGATTCGATATGGCCTAATCTAAGATAGACTCAGGAGGATTTTTAACCTGGTTCGGGCCACCCGGATGGTGTAATACCCTACGTCCAGGGGGCGGATTATCTCGAGGATAATGTTACAAGACGGAGGCCTCTCTTCGCGGGAGAACCCTGGGTGTAGGAAAATCGGGGTCTGTTGTCTGTGTGTTCTTCTTCGCTCCCCGGACTTCCCTTTATATAGGGGGAGCCCTGAGGTTACATGCAATGGGTCCTACGAAATCCTGCCGTCTCGCCGACAGGCGGACCCACCCGTCGTTGTCGACATCACTTCGTTCCGTCCAGGCGCGTTCATGACCCGTCACGTCGGGCATGTCGGCGGGTACCATGATACCTGTCCGGCGCCGCTGTGCTAGCTACAGCGCTGACCCATCGTGTCTGGCAGTCGTCGCAGCTTTCTGCTGGAGTGTCGCCGTGGTGAACCTCGTCCTGTCTCGTCGGGACGGATGGCAGCTGG
>BCLH01000462.1:0-25754 GCA_001602315.1 Zoysia pacifica
GAAAGCAGGCTGCTGGACAGAGATTTTGCAAGATCCCAAATCATATCATGCAGTCTAAACCTTTGAAACAAAGAAGATTTCGTTTTTCTATCAGAAAAAGTTGCAATCAGTGATCTTATGCTCAACTCATAAGGGTTCTGGCTAGTGTTAAAGATCTTTCCTATGGAGCTCGTTGGCTGAGAATGCTCAAAAACTTCATTGTCAAAATCAACACCAAAATATGATGGCTGAGAATGCTCAATAACTTCATGGAAAAAACCAAAATCAGGAAAAGGCCGTCCCAACCTATGGCGATCCACATGAATGTCCAAACAAACTGAATCCGTTTCAATCAGTGATCTTGCATTCAACTCATCAAAGTACTCACTAGCGACCTTCTCTAGTGTTTTGCATCCTGTAGCAGTAGGCTGGATATAACCATGAGCAATCCACAGGTGAATCATGTCATCCTTGGTAAAAGTCTCACCTTTAGGATATAAAGCACACAGCAAGAAACAAGGTTTGAGCCTTGCTGGTAGTCGATAAAAGCTCAATCTGAGAGCGCAGAAAATCTCTTCATTATCACATGAATATTCCCAAAATTCGCTTTCTGATATTTCCATCCATGTCTGCATATCCACCTTAGACCGTAATAAGCAACCTATCGACTTAACTGCCAATGGTAAGCCACTACACTTTTGCATAATTTTCCTACCAACCTTAAACAAATTGGATTTCTCATCAATGATTCTGTCGCCAAAAGCATAGTGTTTGAACAATCACCAGCAGTGATCTTCAGACAATGAACCAAGGACAAGGGGCTCTACTGTTTGCACAATCTTTGATACCTCTTTACTCCTGGTAGTTACCAGGATTATCACACGATGAGCAGACTTGAGTGGACAAAGAAAATCTTGCCAGCAATTTTGCTGTTCATTCCATAGATCATCCAGAACTAGGAAAACACTCTCCCCATATACCGCTTTCTTCAGAATATCATGAGCAGAGCTTAACTGATCAAAGTCACATGGTTTCCTAGTAAAAGACTCCGTGACCCCAATTGTTAGCCTGCGTAGATCAAATGTTTGGGAGACATGAATCCAACCACTGAGACCAAAACTTTCTTGGACTCTGCAATCGTTATAAATCATTTGTGCCACTGTAGTCTTACCAATGCCCCCCATCCCAACAATTGGCAAAACTTGAATTCTAGAATTCTCACCGAAAGATAACACGAGCTTAATGATATCATTTACCTCCTTATCCCTACCAAAAACAAGGGATTCATCAAGAAGGTGGCTACTTGTCCTAGATTCCCATGGAGACTGCCTCCCTATGGTTCTTAACCCATCATCCGGTCCGAGATGCAGGGCAGCTCGATCTTTGGAGATCTCCTCGAACAGACGTGTGATGTCCTCAATCCTCTGCAAATTAGCTTATAGTTATTTGCCAGCAGACTAAATTCAGTAAACTGGCAGGAAATTCGTGAACATGATAGTTATTATTACTTTTTTATTCATCAAAACAGAAGAAATTCTACATCTCAAATAGTATTGCAGTTTGCATCATTTACTATTAACTTATTATTTGGCCAAGAAAAGGATCCATCATGTTCTCTTAGAAATTACCTTAATAATCATATAAAAAAAACAAAAGGAGCTGCAACATTCTCTCCCAAGGCCTAGAAAATAGTATATTAATTGGAGAAAAAACAAATAACATTTACCCATCACTGCAATTATGAAAAAGCCTAAAATAGCCATATACTCCGTAGGAGTACATGTTTTTTAAATTTCTCACCATTGTCATTATAAAAATAAGGATAAAGTCCAATTTACTCCCATCGGATATAGCCAAAGTCCAAATAACCCGCTAAACTATGTTTTGGTTTATTTTACCCCGTCAAAACAAGATTTTAGGTCAATTTACCCTCTCATGCAATTTATTTTTTTTAATTCTTTGGACACACGCGTAATCTTAAGATGAAACTTCATAGGATGATAAAGCACATCATAACACATATTAAAAAAATACATCTTGAATTTTTTACTATTATTTTGCATACAGTTTTGTATCCCAAAAATTAATTTACTACTATTAAATTATTTTTCTTATAAAAATAATGACAATAAAATTATAATTATTTTTTAAATATATGTTATGACGTGCTTTATCATCTCGTAAAGTTTGATCTTAATATTATGCTTGTGTATTGAGAAACAAAAAAAGAAAAATTGCATGAGGGTGTAACTTGACCGAAAATCATGTTTTGACGGAGTAAAATAAACCAAAACATAATTTAGGGGATTATTTGAACTTTGGTTATAATTGAGGAATAAATTGGACTTTATTCTAAAAATAAAGGGACCTGAACTATCAGCAGACAATTTCTTTAACTACCCACCATTTTCATCAGGAAGAAATCAACAGAAAAGTCTCCCATAATTTTTTTAAATTTGTACATGAAAAAGATAATATAGAGAAAAAGCAGAAACAACTGTATCACCTGGCTTATATCACCCTGCTCCTCGTCGTCCTCCTCCAGCGCGTGCTTCCGCTTACGTGACTCAGAGGCGATTGCGCCCTGACGTTCTTGGACCTGGTCCCGCAGCAGCTTGTAGCGGCAGTTGTCAAGAACGTCCTCCGCGTCGAGGGCCAACTCCGTGAGCTCCTCGATCCACAGCTTGGTCGAGCTGTCCTTGACCTCTCGCTCCCCTGCATCGTCGAGGGTCGCCTGGATCCGCCGCAGCAGCCGCTCCAGCCGCTGCAGATTCTGCACGCGAGGAGGGCAAGAAGCCGCCGGTGGCCGCCGCAGCAGTTGGAGCAGTGGCCGCCGACGTCAGGAGAGAAGAAACAAGACCGCTCGCCATAGTTTCAACAAAAAAAAAAAATCAATGACGCCTGTCTCCACAGCAAAGCATGCGCTCGTTTTGGGCGTACTGCGGATACAAAGAGTCAACGGAGAAGCTCCGCTAATTTCGGCTAGTTCTAGGAAACCACTTGCGAACTGCTCAGCTCAATCAATGTCTCAGTCAATTGTCATAGCCCCACAAATATCCCTTCGTTATAAAATATAAACATTTTCACTCCTTCGGTCTCAAAATATGTATTTTTTTAATTTTAAAACTTTTTTTAAATTATTTGTTTTATTAAAAAATTTAAAAAATATTTATTTTATTATAAAATGATTCATTATTAAAAGTACGAACATGATTTGTTTATTTTTATATTTTTTAATAAAACAAATGATCAAACGTTAATTTAAAAAAATTTAAAAATCTGACGGAAGGAGTAGATTTACTTAAATCAAACTTTTATCATTTAGATTACATACATAATGTATACTCTCTTCGTCTATATTTGTTGGGTGTATTAAAGAAACAGAATTCTCCAGAAAAGAATCTGATAGTTTCTTTGAAGAGAGTAATTAATAATATTTTATTATATAAAATTATATTTTAAATTTATCATGAAATAAATTTTTATAAAAAGTATATTTTTAGATTAAAAATTATTTAATCTTCTAAATATTATTAGTAAAAATTCAAAGAGTTTGATCTTATTCAAACTTAAAAATGCTTATATTTTAAAATGGATGTAAGATTTTTTTTTTATTTAATCAAAATCAAACTTCTTTATTTTTTACCACTAATAATATAAAATTAATAATATTTTATTATAAATAGATCATATTATTAGATTCTTTATAAAATGAACTTTTCTAATATAGCTTTATATATTAGAAATTATTTAAATTTCTAGATATTATTAATCAAAATTGATAGAGTTTAATTTTGACCACGTCTAGAAATAATTGGGGATGGATGGACTATTATAAGCGTACACATAGGGATTTTCAAGTTCGGTGTGTTGTCTAATTGTGATGTTTAGGTGTGCTGCGCCCTATCCTATCGGTGAACCGGGATCCACTAGCAGTGGCCTATATGGCACATCCGCAGCGGCTCAATTGGCAGTGGTCATACGGCAGTGGATATGCTTCTATACGGAGATGCTTCTTTCTAGATATGTAATCCTTTTTAAATTATTATTGTTGTTGATTTTTAATATTAATTTTGATTATTTATTTTATTTAATTTTTTTATAAATATTATATATATTTTATTTTATTTTAATTTATTATTTAAGTTATTTAAATCACAATTTAAAAAATTTACACGATTAAATAAAATTTTTAATAAAACAAAAAGTCAAAAATAATATTAGAAGACATGTTTAGGAATGGAGGAAGTACTATCTATTTAACAAGGTGCTCTGTTTATGTATGTACTCTAGAAGCTATATTATAAAATGATGCGTATTTTTTATTGTACACCAAAGCTCTATAGCGACTGGTAAAAGCTACTCCATTTCTAAAATTATTGTCATTGTCTTAAATTCACTAAAATTATTATCATTGGTTAGTTCAATTTAAATTATTGAAAAAAAACAGAGTTAGTGATGATCTGAGCCTTTGTACCAGCTGGTCCTTGCCTCCTTGGAGAGTGGGAGGTTAATACTCCCTCCGTCCAGAAATATAATTTCTAGTTTGGTCAAATTTAAATCTCATTAATTTTAATTTATAATATTTAAAATTTTAAATAATTTTTAATATAAAAGTTTGTTTGATAAATAATCTTAGTAACATAATTTATATATGATAAAATATCATTAATTTTTTATTATTAATGTTGAAAATTGAAGATGTTTGACTTTAATTTAAAAAATAATTATATTTATTAATAGAGATAGTAAAAATCATAAATAACATGCGAGTCCACAGCCCACCACCGTAGATATATTTGTATTTGTATACTCCCTCCGTTTCACTTTATCGATGTTCTGCATTGCACACGGAAACCAAGATGAAAATCAAAAGTGGTGGGTCCTGCTGCCCCTATTGAAAGCAACGAAGGATTTGTAGTTGGGCGAAGAGTCGTAGTGCTGGGGAGACATGGTGTCAGACCGAGGCTGTGTCTAGGGGCAGCACCGCAGCAGGGGTAGACAGCGGCTGGAGCATGGAAACATGAGAACGTCTGCTATTTTGGCAAAATGATGAAGCGCCACAACGTCGAGCAATTTGAAACGGAGCGAGTATATCACAAAGCGTAGACAAAAAAAAAAACTCTTTCTGTCTCAATAAAATTTATTTTAAAGTTTTGTTGACTATGATTTTAACTAATAATTTTAATTAATTTAATTAATTTTAATACTATAAATTATATATATTACGAAAGTATTTTTTAAATAAATTTAAAAATACAAATACTAAGTTTTTAAATTTAATTAAATATATAAAAATTATTGATCAAAGTGTATTTATATTAAGACGGAGGCAGTTAGCATCGTTGTGAGAAACAGTAAAAAAATATCTTATCGAAACCGGTTCGTAGTGTGCTGCCCTCAGCAGTCTATCACTAACAGGCAGGTCAAACACGAAACCAGTCCCGCGAGTCGATGACGGATTGCTGGTGGGTGAGTATTCTTTACAGTAATTATTGTGTAGTAACAGTTACTGACAGATCACATGTAAGTGACTGGCAGTTACAACGGAGGACGTAATTATAAAATTTTCTGTTACAAATTCGAACGATTTGATTAGCTGACAAATGTTTTTAAAAATACAGAATCCCCGCTATAGAATTTTTTTTTTAAAAAAATACTCTTTGTCATCAGCACCGAAAAGAAGTACTTACATATGGTACTACAAAGGTTAATAAAAATGGTGAAAACTAGACTGATTTTTTCGGTTTTCAGTGAGACTACCAGTTTTTATTTTAAAAATTCAAAAAAAAAATCTGAAATTTTAAAATTTTTAGTAAGTTAAAAAATAGGTAAAACCAGTCGATAAACTAGTAAAATTGAAGAGTAAACCGGTAGGTTTCAAATTTTAAAACCTGAAAACCGATAAAAATGTATCAATCGGTGAAACTGCTCGATAAATAAAAAAAAATTGATTGATTTACTGTAGCATTTTGTTCAAATTAACAGTTGTTGACTAATTTTCACTATTTTCATCAAACTAATCCCGACCAATTTTAACAGTTCAAACAAAAATAAAAAACCTTGAGTACTACTCCTAGCACACACCAACAAGACTCACATTTACACTGAAGCCATGCCTGCTGTAAAGTTTCAATTGAGTTGGGGATCATGATGTACTATTTATGTGTTCATCACTTCTGAACATTTTGATCATTTATTTTTGCTTTTGGTCCTAGCTACTATTACTTGATCGCGGTGAAATGCTTTATTTAGGTGCTAACTATGCATCAGGTAAATCTTGGAGCTCAGACATTAATCACGCTATTAGGAGGAGTATACTTTCCCCCCTGCACCCGCACTGCTGCACCATGGGTAAAATTCGTAGCAAACCCATAGGTAAACGTGAGTGTGGGTTAGTTTGGGACTTATTACCTGTGCGTTGGGGTGATTTGGGTGGATGGATTAATTGTTTTGGGTTGGGTTGAGTTGGGGACACAATAGTACTAAAATTTGGGTTGGGTTGGGTGTGAGGTGGGTTTTAAACCATTACCAGCCCTAGTCTCACGTGGCTTGATTATGGTCCAGTTTGTCGAGCCTTGTTGGAGAGAGACGGCGGACCTCCTGCCGGGTGACTGCAGCCCCTTTTCTGCAAACCATCTCCAGCCAATATCTACTACGAAGTATATAGCATAATATGCACACTGTTCACTGCTATACCACTTTCAATACAGTAAACATCCAGCATACGTATAACACTAATATAAGACCGCATGATCAGCAAGAAAGTTGGGTTGCAGAGAGTCAGAGACGCAGAAATTTTTCTTACCCAACTGTGGTGCATGCAGGGGCCTTAAGCTGTCACGGCAGAGCAGCCACTTGGAGGACTTGCAATGCTCCACGATGGCCTTTGACTTGGAGTACAGTGAGGTGAGCTCCTTCCATGATTCCATCTGCGAGAATGCTTGAGTAATGACGCCGATCGATATCCCGCCTCAGCTCAAACATCTTCCAGTTCTACGCAGCAAGCTCCCCGAGCACTACTTTCGATCACCTAAGACCACTAGAAAGACAAAAGTTCGAGATTGCCAGTTGCCACCATTTTCATTCGAACATGTGGAATGGTAATCAAACAGCAGGCAATATGGAACCATAACAAGGATTCAGAATTCTATACCATTCTGAAAATTGCATGCGACCAACTGCTCCGCACATTCATATTAGTTTCTTCAAAGTGTCTGTTCACTGAAAAAAAAGAAGATAAAGATCATACACAGCTAGAAACTACACCGAACGGTGAACATAAAGCATATGGGCAGAAGCGTGCCTTCCCCTTTGCTGAAGGAGATCAAACAATTGCTCTGCAATATTCGCGATCTCTTCCCTCAAACGGCAACATAGATTCCACTTTGCAAGAAAACAACAGACGATCGCTGGGGGACAAAAAACCAATACAGAAATCGGAGGAAATTAACATCTGAAGCACTCCGTCCATGTCGGAAGTTTTTTTTCGAACAGGGACAAAACCCCATTTCCATTATATTCATAACGGAAAAGGTACGATGTCCAAGCTTTCGTGAATCTGGAGCTTCTGCCCCTCAAGATTCAAGAGATCGTTGATCTCCTCGTTATAGAGTTTCATGTAGGAGAGCCTAACGATCCTCAGCCTGCCCAACCACAGCATGAAACGCAGCCACCGATTACTCGCAGCAAAGGCAACCACATCACGAAACCAAACGATAGAAACCGTAGTGCCTCGCGGTGGGGAGAATTCGACCACCTGGCGCGAGGTTTGGAAAATGTCGCGGACGGCGCACGGGATGATGCCCGGGTCGGCGTCGGAGCCGTTCATGGTGAACGTCTTGCCGCTGCTGGTCTGCCCGTAGGCGAACTTCGTGCCGTGGAACCAGTCTACGGCGGCGCCGATGAGCGCGCGGACGACCGACGCGTAGACCCGCTCGTTCGTCGCCGCCCCGTCGAACACGTTGTCTGCGAAACCCACGCGGGCGAGGCCGTGCGTCAGGGAGAGGTGGAAGGCGAGAGGAGGATGAGAGGGCAGAGTAACGGTGGTGCCAGAGGCAAGTACCGAAGGCGAAGGACGATCCTGAGACGAGGACCGCGGCGCGGTGGATGAGCGAGACGCGGGATCCGTCGTCGATGCGCCACTCGCGGTCGCCCCCGCCGGAGGAGGAGGCAGACGGGTCGGCGGCGGCCAGGTTTGGCTGACGGACCGACGGCTACGAATATCTTCTCCATGGAAGACGGCGGCGAGATAGGCAGCTGATGCTTCGCTGTTGCTCGGTGGGAAACTGGGGGATTTGAAGTTGATAATCTCGTGTGTGAGCGAGAACGGAGGGCACGCGTGTGAGATGGGCCGAGGTTAGGTTGCGCAAATAGTAGTCCGGGCTCGAACGGGAAAATTTGTAAATTTAGGACTTTGAAACATTACATTCTTGATTATGTTATTATTTGTATGTTTGATACATAAATCATTTGTGTCTATGATGTGATCCTAGTGGTAAATTTACGAAACACAATGTTTCCACTAGCAAAAAAACCGAAAGTCAACAAATTTTGGAAGTGCCACAACGTAGTGCATAATTCTTCCTCGGGGAAGACAATGTTTGTGTACCAGATAACTATAAAACCATGTTAACAGGATTTTTCTTGTTAATATCCCATTACATGTTACGCTCAAATTTTACTTTGCGCAGTATTGCGAATCAAGTATAATGGTACATCGTGGCAACAGCTACTAGCTGTTAAATATGTCCATTGCTCAGCCCACCAGTTTCATACCGTATGTGATTTCTAGGGCTATCAAAAAAAGCTAATTCAGCTTGTTTAGCCTGCCGAGCTAAAGAATTCAGTAGGCTTGTTAAGATGAATAACCATTAATTTTTTATTTTAATAACCAATTTATCAATTTAATAATCTAAAATAACATTTTATAGTATTTATTTTTAATAATGATTATTTTTTTTGGGTTAACAAACTTAATCGAGCCGGGTCGTTGATAGCCTACTTTCAATCATACTGTAATAACCAGCAAGCAAAACAGATATGTACATTGTTATAAATAATTGCACCATCTTGGCCTATGTGAAGTCTACATCAAACCATCTCTCGAGGGAATGAAAATCACGCAATTCTACAACAGAACTTGCGTAACCTTACATCCGGAACCACCAATCTTGGAACACTTTTGCTCAAACAAGTCACTTGTTTTTAGGACCCAAGAATAAGAAACAAGAAGATACTATTCCCGCTTGTCCTCCTCAGTCTCGTCTTCCAAGTTGAAAGCATGGCTAACACCAGCATTTCTTTCTTTATCGATCTTTACCATCCCTACTTCACCATCAGTTCCCTTCGTCAGAGACTGAGATTCCTCATCATCATCATCAGGAACCTCACCTGAATATGCATATCTGGACAAAGGAACAACAAACAATTAAAGATGCTTCCTAGACAAAAGGAACTGAAATCTCTGATTATGGAGAAGGCAACTATAAGCAGTTTACAGATGATAAGTTGTGTATTCAATGTAACAAGTAGCAAACAGCTAGTTTACGAGAACTACCTTTGTGAGCTTTGAGACGGTGCCCACAGATAACAAATCACAACAAGCAACACAAATGCAAGGACGTCCCAGAAGGCAGTTATGATCCAGGCACTCTGCCACCTCTCACTAAAGGGGTCCGTTGCTTTGAAATATACCTGCAAAATGAAGTTGTAGAAACTTTAGGTTATTCAGTCAGTTCAAAACTGAAAATCTGAAAACAAAACTATGGATAACATAGGCCCGCTTAAATGATTGATCATTAAGAAACTCATATTTAATGTACTAGAACTGCAAGCATTACACAAGTATATGCCCAAGAATAGTTCCGATAGCAGAGGTTCATGAATCGGTTTCAATCCATCAGTTTAACAACTTTACTCACAGCAGTAATAAATAATAATCGTATGCTCTTTTTTTTATAGAGAGAATTCACTAATGCAGAGGTTGAATAAAGCAAAGGCCCTTAGCTAAAAGCCAATATCAGCAAAGCAAATAAGACGAGAGAATACCAAGGAGATATGTTGACATATGAACAAGAAATCAAAATTTTATATTAGCAAAACTACTTTGGGAATGCTGTTGATAAGTGTTTCTGGCATGTCATGGAGGTGTTTTTATGTGCTGGTGTTGCTGGGTCTGGGTGAGGTGTTGATGTGACATTTCAATTAGTGTGTCATACCAGAATTTATTTAGTGTTTGGATCCTCTTCTTGGTGTTTTCTACCAGGGCCAATGTATTCTCTTGAATTGAGCAGAGCTCTCTGCCCTTGGTTTCGAATAACCAAAGTTATCCTTTAACACACATTATTTGATGTGATGTGATATAAGACTAATTTAATTAGACACCATTTTCCCTTTATGGATGGTACAGGTCTGCTACAAACTATGGAGGATGGAAATAATGGAGTTTTAAATATTAAATTGGTCTCCAGGGGGTACCAACAACATCCTAAAATTAGTCTAGGGAAATTGAAAATTTGCAACAGAAGGTGTTCAATCAAGAGGAGTGCAGTTCTCAAAAAAAAAAATCAAGAGGGGTGCACAACTGCACATTGGCATGCAACACAGACATGTTGATGGCAATCCTAAAAGGTGGCAGAAGCATTTGTTTTGGAATTTGGAAAATATTCAACTTAATAACACAGAAGAACCTGTATGGTTTACTCCTATATTAAAGGAACAAATTCAGAACACTTTCAGAAGCTTAATCCATCAAAAGGGACCTAGATAATCTCGTATAGTCAAAGAAACAAAGAATACAGCTCTTGGATAGAAAAAAAAATGTTCACTATGGATGTAATCCGATCTAGAGAAATCTACATACCTCATAGCCAATCCAGGCAACTGAAGCTATCACAGAAACTGCTAATGCATTTGTAAATTTTCGGTATATATCCAACTTCACAGAAGTTCTCCTTGCCTGATGAACATGAAAAGCAGCAAGTCTAAGAAGCAGCACAAATGTACTGGGATTTAACAGGCTTGCAAGCAATATCTAACTACTTAGAAGCCTGTCCTACTTGCCTTGCTTCTGAACATGTGCTTGTGTACTTTTGCACTCAATTCTAGTGTTAAGGACTCACAGCATACTAATCACAGCACCAGACCTAAATTGTTTGCAACAACAGCTAACATTACACCTATGGAACCCCCTCCAACTACTAGTGGCACTATTATATTTGCAGAAACCCACAATGCAGATACCAGTTCCTATGAATTTCGATAAAGAAAAATAAAGAACTATTAGAAAATCTTCTACACAAAAAGCACAATAAATTTAGCTTACCTGTAGCTTCTCAAGAGTGCGGGAAAGAGAAGTGAAAATCCAAAGTATGAGAAAAGCATCCAAAAATGCATCAGGAAGGACCAAGAAAAGCTTTGCTTTGCCTGATACATCATTAATTGTTCCAACATTTTCTGCTATGTCCAGCATTTCAGACGCAATGAAATATGTAAGTCCAAGGAGCAACACTTTAGAAGTAAGACCTCCCAAAGTTGGTCGAACAACACCATATCCCATTGAGATGGAAAGGATTAGTAGACGGGAAACTGTTTTTCTGATGGCTCCAACAGTGACCACCCAAGTTGTGATTCCAACTGGCCGCACACCACTACTGTTGAAATTCAAGTATTCAAAATACCATAATGTCATCTCAAAAAGGCCAAGGGCAATGACCAGTGTGATCCAGTTCTGGATCGGCAGAATGTCCCTCCAAAACCTTATATATTGGCTAAACCAAACAACCATGACCAACAAATAAGCCAGCGACATGAGAACATAAAATTTCATGAGCGACGCCATTCGGCCTGGTAGGTAACCACCAGGGTTCCTCCACACAGTCTTCCCACTCATCGTAAGGCCTCTCAGTTTTGGATCGCAAGAAATGAAGAACAAGTTGTACATTCCTGTCTTAGTAATACGCACTTCTTCATCATCCAATTTAACTGAAATATGGTTGCCGCTGAAGTGTGTGTCTAGCACCATCGGCCAATCTGGATCATCGGAGGATGGCCTCCTGATTACCTCCCCTTGCTTGCAGCCCTCCAATTTGGCAAGGTCAGGTGTACAACATATGGACCTCTGTCCGCCATATGCTGATCCCCCAATGTTGTCCCGGTCTGCAGCTTCAAATAGAATAGCTTGTACCAGACCTGTACTATGCGCCATTTTTGAATGTGAATGTGCTGCTTCTGAGGTTCTCCAGAAAGTAACATTCACAAACCTAGAGCAGTACACAATGTCAATACTTAATTTCAAATGTTACATCATTCTACAAAAGTTTCAAAAAAAAATATAGTGAAGTCACATCTACAAAGTTAACTGTATAGAAGTCTATTTATGCTCCATTAATAAAACAAAAACACCACAACAGTATATTGTGCTGAAAATGATCCATTCACAAGGCTTGCAACTGAAATCGACTGTCCTGAACCCTGTACTTGTGTAATATGGCGGCACTACCTTCACAATGAAATTAACAAGTTTTAAACGAATTAAAATCGTAGAAACAGATGTTCTAACACAGATTGAACACATACAACTGAACAATCCCGCTCTGTGAGCAGCCGGCGCTACTGGCATTCTTTCTGAAATTAACCAAGGGTTAGCTGCGTGCAAGCTACTCAAATCCGCATCCACACGCTGCACTCTGACTTCGCAGCAACCACTGTCACCTAAGGCCAGGCATTCAGGCTCGCAACCACCACCGGAGTACAGAATAACGAGAAAGGAAGGAAACGGCGGGAAGGCGGGGCCGCGTGCTCGTGATTTCTTACTTGATGAAGGACGAGGCGGGATCGGCGGCGTCGGCGTCGTCGGCAACGATGCCCTCGCTGCCGCCGAAGAGGAGGAACGCGTTGCCCACCTCGCGGAAGGGCTCCCGGTCGTACGTGTGGATGGACGCCTCCGCGCCAAGGCCTCCTCCCCACCACCCGCCGCCCGCGGCGAGCGCCGCGGCCACGAGCACGGCGAGGCGGAGGAGATCCATGGGTCCAGTGGGTGGAGATCTCGCGAGGGTAGAGGGAGGAGTGTGTGCGGGAGCGGGAGCGAGGCGGTGGGTGGGGTAGATCGGTCACTCGCTTGTCACCGGAAGCGGGGAAGGAACAGGTGGGGCCCAACGGTCAGTGGCAGTGGCGCCACTTGCAGGTGCAGGCAGAAAGCGAAGAGAATGTTGGGGGCGAGCCACTAGCACGGAGAGCCAGATAGGCACGATCCAAATATTTGCGATGAATTACTAAACCTAAATCATTTAATTATTACATGCAAAAGCCTCTTTGTAACACAGGAATTCCTACAATTTTTTCTATAAAATTAAACTGATTACTATAAAATTTCCATATAATTCATATTAAATTCCTAAGTTGCTAGAATGTAAAAATTTCTATCGAAATTTTTTCATAAAAATCAATTCAATTTCACAGAAAAAATAAAGTTCCAAACAGAGCCTAAGTCACAATAATCCAATAACGATTGCATTGCGGCTGTTTCCCGCTAAATCGGTAGTCAAGGATGTACCTGTACCCTTTGCCTAAAAGAAATGATGCACTGCTGCCAATTCGCGTATCACGACTGCACACTGATCAGCTCTTGAGAATATAGAAAAATCAGCCTTTCTCAGCCTAAAGAGAACAAGTGGAAAGATGATCCACCCAATGGCCAATCAATTTACTCCTCGAAAGTCGGACAAGAATTCAGGGGTATATGTCGTGAATAATTAACAAGGACGAGGTAAGATCTCACATAAAAACTTTGGTGTGATCTATAAAATTGAGGATTAACTAGGTACTCCGGCAGTAAATTTGTAGTACATTACTGCAAATAAATAGAAATTAGTATTCGGCCTGCCAGGTAGAGCCAAGTTAGAAAAACGACCTTTCTCATCATCATACAGACCAATCCAAGAAAAACTCGATAACAGCATCCCATGCTCTGCTTTATGTCAACTCACTTCACTCATGCAGCGAATTATTCAACATGTCTCACGCCAGATACTGGCAACTTCAAATCTAGCCGATTATTTCCATGGACTGGAAACACACTAAGGCAAAGCTCTCCAAGTAGATACTGAATAAGAAAAAGAAAGGGAAGAAAATCACTAAGTACAAACACAAGTAATACATAAACAAGAAATATTGAAATAGGTTGCAACCTGGTACTCCCTCACATTAGTCGTCCAGGTAGTAGTAGGATCCAGCTGACTTTTGTTCTCTATCTTTCGTAGAGTCCAACTTGTTGATCCGAGGTCTATAGTTGGTTGGGTCTCTTCTAAATGTAATATCAAGATGCTACCGAAATAAGGAGGAAGTTAATTAGCGCTAGAGGATATAGAACAAGTCAACAATAAATATACTGATGTAAGGAAAAAAAAATATATGAAAAAACAGAGCCATTATTTGCAAACTAGAATTCCAGAATTGGTTAGTCATCATAGTAGAACTAGGTTAGACTTGGAGGGTTCAAACTGTTTAATTGCCACCTATGGTTCATCAGGTCTCGTCCAATATACATATCAAAATGCTATGAAAAGACAAGAAAGAAAATAGCACAGACGACTACAGATTAAGAGACACCACCGCAATGACTAGATAAATGTATTTTCATGAAAAACTATCTTTACTTAACCAAAACAAAATTAATACTATATGAGAACAGAATATGATTGAAACAAAAAAGAAGGAATTGAGTTAGTAGCATCACATGCTGTTATTCTACACTTACCGATAAGAACTTGTTCATCCCAGATACCAACGACTGTGGCGCATTGGCAGTACAATCAATAGAAGGTCGCCCCTCATAAACTATGACCTTGTCAGCTAAGTAGGTTGCCATGATGAAATCATGTTCAACAATAAATGCAGTTTTCTTCGCATGAAGAATGAATCTTTTGATAACCTTTGAGGCAACAATACGCTGCTCCGAATCAAGATACGCACTTGGCTCATCAATCAAATAGATATCTGCAGGCTGAACATTTGCTTTAGTGTAAGTATCAAGAATTTCACTGAATTAACTGGATAAACCATAACTCTTTTTCTGAATGCTGTAAGGTGGGAGCAGAAATGGCAAAATCATCTGAAACTGTATCTATGGACTATATTATTCCCCAACAAAGCTTGCACCTTCAGAAACTTCCTTGGGTATCCAACCAACTTCATCCCATTCATCCCTATTTTATCAATGCGTGGACACGAAAATACGAAACTATATGCATGCTGTCTGTTGAGCTAGTAAAAAGTGTATAGCTATACAAATATGTAAAGTTAAAAAATACAGTCTTTTTTTAGAATAAAAAATACAGTGTCTGTTGAGCGGGACCACTCATAATACTATATTATTATCATGAGTAAATGGTCATGAATGCAAGAAAAAAGATTGATTAAAGCTACACTGTGAGCAAATACAAGTTTAAGGAGCACTGTAATGTGCACGCATACTTAAAGTGCCCATGTTTTGGGTATGTTGAAAATGTTACTCAGCCAATCAGTATTAAACAACGCCTCCTAACAGAAATAAGCTTGTCTGAGGATTTTCATTGATCAACAATAATCCATATGATCTACAAGTTTTTTTAATAGTAATTGCTAGTGACATCTTGCAAGACTTTGTTAATGCCCTAAATGACTTATATTTTCAATCAGAGAGTACTACAAACACAGCAGGAACAGACAATTATATAGTTAAACATGAAAAGAGTATATCCTATATGCAAACTTCAGAAATTATTTAATAACTTATAAGCTAATCAAGAAAGAGAAAAGCAAATAGAGCAGAACTTCATATTAAAAGAAATAGCAATATTACCTTTCCAAGGCAAAGGCATATTGCGACTCTTTGGAGTTCTCCTCCTGATAAATTAATGACCTCCTGGTCCATGAGTTGCTCAATTTGTAGTGGTTTCATGACATCAGACACAAACTGAGGATGCATATACGAATCCCGTATTTTCTGATGAAGCAAGTGCCTCACAGTATTCTGAAATTTCGGGCTGATCTTTTGGGGCTTGTATGAGACATTGAATTCAGGAATTTCAATATCAGTTCCCTCCACTGTGTCAGGCTTCAGCAATCCAGCCTGCCACATCACAACAAACAAGGGGCATAATATGGTAAATGCTACGACAGGTGCATAACTGCATGCCACTGCTATAAAGCAAACTAAACAGTTAACAATAAGTTTTCTGAGCAGTATCAGGATGTTGACCCTCCCAAAAAAAAAAAAAGCACTCCGTGTCATTTAAACTGCTATCAAGCTCTCGGTTACGTAACAGTGGGCAACACAAGAACCCAAAGTATCCATTTCTGTTGTTCCACAGCTCCTACAATACTTAAACATTAAAAAAAATTACGAGGAGAAATTACCAGCATTCTGATGAATGTAGTTTTTCCTGTTCCATTTTCACCAAGCATCACAACAATCTGGGAATCAGTAAATTCACCCTCAACGACATTAAGCTTGAAATTTCCTTGTGTTTTGCTCATGCTAGGGTACTTGTAGCGATGATATGTCTCGATCTCCTCGGCACTTTCTTGAGTCTCAGCAATCTAACACCACAACATTAATGTAAGGCCAAAGGTCCATCATACAGAAAGTACATCAAGTACCAAGTGCATATGTTATACCTTAAACGTAAGGGATTCATCTCGGAACCGAAGATTTTCTGTTGGAACAAATCCAGCCAAGAAAATATTGATACCTTCTCGAACCGAGAATGGCAAGGTAACCACACCATAAGCTCCTGGCTTCCCATATAAGCAACAAATAAAGTCGGACAAGTAGTCTAAGACACTCAAGTCATGTTCGACAACAATGACATAGCTGAAAAAGAAAAGATATAGCAATCAGTAACAAATTCGTAGAAACTTTTTATTCAAATCAAAACATAATCATGATAAAAAAGAACATGTGTTACCTGTTGGGCCTAAGCAAGGACCTAATGACTTGTGCAGCTTTAAGCCTCTGCTTAACATCAAGGTAACTTGATGGTTCATCAAACATGTAAATTTCTGCATTTTGTACCGCAACAACTGCTATTGCAAATCTCTGCAACTCACCACCAGACAGGTCTCCTACATTCCGGTCAATAACTTGGTTTAATTCAAGGTCAACACATAGCTCAGCTTTAATATCCCTCTCATCCTTCTGTTCAAGTACTTGACCTACATTTCCTTGAACAGCTTTTGGGATGTGGTCAACATACTGAGGTTTGATGATTGCCTGTTAAGAACAGATCCAAGGTGTCAGAACAATTTCAAGAAGTTCTAACTTTACAGACTGCATCATGACGCAATTTACATAAAGTAAAAGGAGAGATAGAAGGGGAGTGACTAAAAAGTAGCAAAACAGCACCTTCAGGTTATCTTCCAATATGCGAGTGAAGTAGTTCTGAAGTTCAGACCCACGAAAGTATGTAAGTATTTCTTGCCAATCAGGTGGGTTCTGCAAAAATCTCAGAAGTAAAATGTCATCTTCGTGAGGTCAATATAAAGAAGAGGGCTTTCTTACAAGAAGGTGATTTGGAAACAACAGATATGAAAAGGAAATTAAATAGGAGCAGGTATTGATATACACCTTGAAGCGTCCCAAATTAGGTTTGAGCTTGCCAGCCAACACTTTAAGTGCTGTAGACTTTCCAATACCGTTTGTTCCAACAAGGCCTAGCACCTGACCTGGTCTCGGGACAGGCAACCTGCAAATAGTCCAAAATCAGTAACTATCCGAAAGTTGCAAGCTTTAGGCCAAGCTGCATAACGTACAAACAGTAAACAATAACTGATATACAAGCAAGGATAGTCACTTCTTTTAATGAAACAAAATTACCTGTGCAACTTGAAGGTATTTGGACCATATCGGTGAGTGGTATCCTTCTCCAAGTCTTTTGGAAGGTTGATGATTTCAATTGCATCAAATGGGCATTTCTGACATATTACAGCAGCAGTAAGAAGCACGTAATCGTGTAATACATGTACACGGATACAACATAAGTCAGTAAGTTATCAGCCTACCTTCACACAAATACCACAACCAATACACAGCTCCTCGGAAATAAAAGCGAGCTTTGATGCTGGGGTTACTTCGATGCAAAGCTTCCCTGCACAAAAAAAGAGGTAAATGAACCTGGAAGTGGAATGGTACAATCCGAACTAGCAACACTAAGATATGTCTGTATTTGCTTCCTAAAAGAAAAGGATGTGCTTGTATCCGGCCCCTGGATCTCCATGGATTATAGCAGTGTGAACTATGAACGAGATGGGTACTAGAATTCGATTCAGCCGCTAAAGAAGTACTAGTCCTTTACCAACCCCTAATGTGAGCAATTAACGCACCCTCAAGGTTACCTCTCGGATTGTACGGATCTCGCGAGGAACAACAAAGTTCCAAATACAGAATTCACCACGCGCACAGAATTCCCGGCGGTAACAGCCAATCTTCTGGGATCCGAGCCTCGAACCGCCGAAACTACCTAGGGCGGATCCAGGGGCGGTGAGGGGGAGGGCGGGACTCACCGGTCTTGACGACGGGGCAGCTCTTCCGGCACTCCTGGCGGCACTTCTTGGGCTTGCACTTGTCCTCGCTCACGATCGCGATACGGGTCAGCCGGTCCGCCATCTCCGACGCCTCCTCCGCCGCCGATCCGCGAAGGGCTCGGAGAGGAAGCCGAAGATGGCTTGGCGGCGGCGCTGAGGGTGATGAGGTGAGGTTACCTTTGCAGAGCTGATGGCGATGGACGCAAGGAGGGTATCCCTTTCCGAAGTGTGGCGGCCACGTGCTGGCGGCGGAGGGACGGACCAAGCCCTAGGCCTCCGGAGCGACCGGACCCGGTTCCGTTAGCTCCAGGCTCTGGAACGTTACACGACACGGTGATCAGGTTTTCAAGGCCCCATTTGGCGGATCAGGTTTTCAAGGCCCCATTTGGCGGATCCGGTTTTCTGCATGGAAGAGTAAAATTCACCGTCTATAAGAATGTGAAGATTAAATTCTATAAGAATGTGAAGATTAAATTGTGAGAAGATGCATGCATTAACACTGTAGTAATTTACTGTTGAAGAGAAACTGTAGTACAGAAAGTAATGTTTATATTTTTACTGTAGCATCAGGTTTGAATCTTTTATTTAGATCGAACGATTAAAAATAAATTCAATTCATATTATTGTAGCTTGTCTCAATTGAGAACTTCAATTCAGAGAATCTCTTTTCAATATTGCCTGTCGCTGACGGACCTAAATCTTCATAGAGCCCATGCATCAGCAATTTGAGTATTGAACAGGAGTGGGCAGCTGAGCAGAGGGTCTCATAAATTTGAGACTAAGGGCATGTTTGCTTGGTGGCTACCGCGTGCCACACCTGGTCATGTCACATCTGCAACGTGCGACGCCCGCTAAACGCCATCACTACAGTTCATCAAAAGTTAGGCATGCACCAAAAAGATGCAGTTCATTTTTTACACCGCACAACGCCGAATGTTTGACAGCCGATTTGCTCGCCACACTCACAGGAGCCAAACACGCTCTAATGTGGCGGCTCTAGAGGAGAAGACTAGGGGGAGCTCGAGGCAGCGGGGTGGAGGAGCACGAGATGAAAGATGCAAGGGAGTGACAAGAGTGGCTCGTAAACAAAGAACTATTACGTGTTCGATGGAATCAATTCTCCTTTTCGATTCCGTGTTTAGTGTTAACATGACTTAGCAAAGTATGTTCAAGCGAGCGAGTCTACAAGCAGTGAGTTTTATTCTCTCCTTCGTTTAAGTTCAATGAAAATGACGCAAAACTGTCCTAAACAAGACTATGAATAGCGCCCACTTCTCCATCTTAGCGTCTCTTCACCATCTATTTTGTAAAAGAAAAAGATACAACTGAGCTGTCACGATTACGAGAGTCTAAATAGAAGAGCGCTACCTCTTGAGATACAACTGTCAAATCCACATGTCGGCTCCCTTCCCGCGCTATATGCCACATCTACAACCTGCACAAATTGGACCTAAATGGCACCTTAAACATCATCAAGGACACTGCTAGAGCATGCAACGTCGATGATGCCGTCTCTATGGCAGCAAAGCCATCATTAACTTCGTCATAGTCCGTATGTCACCGCGTCGCAGCAAGGTAAGTTACATCGAAAGCGCAACCTCCTGACACGGTGTAGCTCACATCTCGAGAGCAGAAGTAAGATGAGTTAGAGTATGTTTGGTACGGCTTATTTCAATCGACTTATATTATTGTTTATGCACTATAGATACAATAAAAATACAGTTTATATAAGATGTTTTCACTTGAGTCAAACAAACCACGTTTTCAGAGTTTTTCGAGCTCACGACACTGCCATGAGCCAACGTCGGCTCAAGCTGTGCCAAAGTGGCTCTTAATAGTTGAATTTGAAATGATGATGACATCATTCAACATAAACAATTTTGACCTTTCCCGCAATGTCTCTAGTCACATGGCAAGTTCCTTCACTAACCAAAACAAACAACTTGTGTGACAATAGTAGCAGCACAACGATAGAGCTCACTGACAAAATGGAGTTTGATATGTTTATATTCTTTCAGCTGTTTTTTAAAGACAGTCAATAGACTATTTATTAATAAAGCCTCTTAAACAGTTGCTACAGTAAAATGAGAGGGAAATTATCATTCTACAGCATTGAATCATTGATTTCTAATGGAACGGATAAAAAAGGTTCAAACCCTCAGTTCGTCCAACGACGAGAGCAGTGTGAGATTGTGGAGTTTTGTGGTTTTGATAAGTTTCAGATTGATGGTGTTTGTGATGTCCCACTATGATTGCCAGATTAAGACTCTTAGTTTGTACTATCTCTATTTTAAAATATAAATATAACTAAGTTTGGATAAAATCAATTTTTTTGAACTTTTACTAATAATATTTAGAAAATTACATAATTTCTAATGTAAAAGTATATTTTTTTTATAAAAGCTCATTTTATGATGAATCAAAAAATATAATTTTTAATGTGATGAAACATTATTAGTTATAAACTATTAGTGGTCAAAATGATAAAAATTTGACTTTATTAAATCTAAAAATACTTATATTTTGAAACAGAGGGAGCAAATAGTAGAGCTTTACACTTAGTTCTGTGACAGTACTATTATATACGCATGACCACTCAAACCGATTAGTTGCGCTTAATTGTGGTTAATTGAATAGCTTAAAAATATTGGTTAGTTATAGCAACATGAGTTGTCAAATATCTGAATTTGACATAGATATTGTTATTTGTAACGAGAAATTTTTTTGACGTAATTTCTTATCCTCCATTTATTTTTCTTTACACCATAGAAAGTATTTCAGTTTTCAGTTTTTTTTTCTTCTGAAATTGAACTGCAAAATTGCATTCAAAGAGTCCTGCCTGATATACTCCACTCCGTAGATCTCAACGAGAGCTCGACTCCGGCGGCAGCTGCGCAGCCAGCAAAACCCAGTCCGGTCGGAGCTCCGGATCCGTGCGCGTCCCCGCACCACCGCACGGGCGCCCGGCGGCGATGGCCGACGACGTGCGTGAGCTACTCCTCTCCACCACCGCCGACGCGGACCCGTCCACCCCGCTCTCCGCGCCCGACCTCCGGCTCCTTATCGACCGCCTCCGCCTCCGCTCCGACCGTCTCCACGCATCGGCCCTCTCCTTCGCCGCATCGCATCGCGGGGCCCTCGCCGACGCGCTCCTCCGGGCGGCCTCTGCAGCCGACTCCTCCGCCTCACTAGAGTCCTCTTTAGCCTCCGCGCTCGCCCCGCTCGCCTCCTCGCCTGACCTCTCCGATCTCAAGGTCCTAGCCGACCGCCTCCTCGCGGCTCGCCGCGAGCTCGCTGAGCGCCAGGAGCACCTTGCCGCTGCTTCCTCGGTCGCGGCCCTCGCTGCCCGCCTCGCTGAGGCTCGTGCCGCAGCGAGCCCCCTCGACACTGCTGTGGCCGCCGCGGAGCTCAAGCCATTGCTCGAACCTGAGCGATCTGGTTCCGGTCAAGATGATCCAATCGTGTTTGGTCTCCTCAGGAGCGACTGGGAGCAACTAGTTGACGAGGTGCCTCATCGAAGAAGTTCATTATAGTGTTTCAGCTTATTTCAGCATTTGCATTGTCATAATTGTTGTTGATGGGTTGTGGTATGCTAATGCAGTTGCAAGTGGAACTCACGAAAAATGTGGAGAGATGTGTGCAGTTCGCACCAGAGGGAGAGCAGATGGTGGTCAGGGTTTCTCCTAGAGACTGTTTGAGTGGAACGCGTGGTGTTGATCTTCGTGTGGCACTGCAGGCATTGGAGGTGAGGATCACAAACAAAGTGTGATCTTTGCCACTGCTGTTGGGACTTTAATGGCTCCAATATATTTGACCAGAACCCATAATTTATAGGACAATTATTATCAAGGGATCGTAAAAAATTTAGTTAGCCATAGAAAACTTAAGTGCCTTAGAAAGCAGGTTTAAAGTAAATATTTCGGACTTAAGGGTATGGTATTTGTCCATATCGTAGAAACTTTCTTGTGCAATTTAATTTGGTACTTTTAATGAACATTTAGAATATAAATAGTACAATTGCGGTATATGGCAGGCTGAGGCCTGGGGCCTCAGCAGCTTTGGCCTTGTTGAAGGTAGTGATATATGTAGCTCCAAGGTAATGAGGTGGAGGGAGATGAATGAGCTTAGAATCTTATTAGTAATTTTTTTTTTGAGAATGAATCTTATTAGCAAGGGAAATCACTATGTTTGCAACCTTCCAAGAGTGTGGCCCTTGCTTCTGCTGTTGGCTGCATTGCATACTGAGCTTCCCCAATGTCATTTCTTTGCGTTATTGATTATGCAGATGATGGATGCTTTAGATTATGGGATGGCAAAAGTTGCAGACTTGATTATGAAACATGTCATGGTTCCAGCAATTAAGAACATATCAGTTGCAGTTAATGTTGAAATTCTAGATGAAGATGGTCCTGAACAATCTGTATCAATCTTACGCATAGTTCCTCTGGAGGTACAAAAGGTAAGCATTTTATAATATTTCCTAATCTACAAGATCAAATCATTCCTAAATACATTTATTCAAAGTAAAAACCTTCTACAATTGCTACTTTCTTTATTCTGTCCACCTCATCCCATGTCATCATGACTCAAATGAATTTTGTTAACAATTAAACTTTGTGCGGGTTGCTAATGGATAGACCAAGTGTACTTTGGATCATGTTTCCTTATGTGGTTCTTTTATATAATCCTGTAACTGGTTGTTATTGTCTTATTGTTGAAGGATGACAAAGATGGTTCAAATCTGTACTCAAGAATAATTGATATCATTAAGTTTGTGTGCAAGTTCATTTGTGTGGAAAATAGCAAGTGGACGCAATCCTTTGCAAAGTTAACCTGGTCAAGAATTTCTGATCTGGTGATCTCACACTTTCTATCCAAGGTATGGTTCTTCCTGATTTATTAGGGGAAGAAAATGATCAGAACTTTGATTTTTTTGTATTTTTTGTTACAGGTAATTAGGAACATTATTATTTTTAAAGAGCCAATACGCTGTCTTTATTTGTGATTAGCACTTTGTAGTTCCTTAGTGTAATGCAAAACCTCTTGCATCTTAGCTTCCATAATGTTGAAAGGGCATTACCCTTTTTTTTGTGTTTGAGTATATGGTCTTCATGTACCTGTCAAAAAAGTTTTGGATTCCTTCTTTGTTGAAATTTGAGTAAATTAGCGATCGTTCTTGACCTATACAGGTTATGAGAGCAAATTCGAGAGAGTTGTTTAAATATTTGTAAAGGTAAATATAGATAATACCGGGTGAAACACATTTCCAACAGAAGAGCCAATATGTTCTTCAAATATATTCACTCTCTATCTTGAAAAAGACACTCGCCATTGTTGGAGAGTGGCATCGCTCGCCATCCCGCAAGCTGGTGCCACATGCTGTAGATTTATCCTTCCTGCATGTGTCCCCTACCCCTTTCCAGGCCCTCGACAGCTTCTCCTGTGTTTTGTTCATTTGCGTCTTCTTGTACCCCATTCTGGTAGCAGCACAAATCATTATGTCGGATTTGGACCGGAAGGGACAGAGGTATAGGATTGCACGAGCTTGCTGGCATCTGATTGGCTGTGCAACGAGTTAATGCTGCTCGGGGCGAGGTCCATATGGTTGATGGATGCACTGAGCGGCGAGCGTGTTGAGACCTTAGGAAGGGCTCCATGTTGCTGAATGTAATGCCGGAGCCCATCGGGTTGCCCGTGCTGGCGGCATTGCGAAGAAGTCATCAGAGATTACCGTCAATGTCGGCTTGTGCGGGAGGCATGGGAATGCTGCGGCCACCTCACCCTCACCCTGAGGTGCCACCACGCACAAGTCCTAGATTGGCTCAAGGTCACCGTTGCAGAGTGAAGGGTTTATGATTTCGTTTGAACCGCTAAAACCGGTCGAGACCGGTTTGACAAAAACCGCGAAAAACGTAAAAACCGGTGAAAAATTGTTTCAAATCGAAAATTCAAAATTTGAACTATCTGCTATAGTAAACTGTTTGTTTTCACCGGTTAGCCGAGCAGTTTCAACGGTTAGCTGACCGGTTTCTTCAGTTTTTACGGTTTCAGATTTCAAAATTTGAAACCCACCGGTTTTAAGGTAAGCCCAGCGGTTTTAACGGTAAGCCGAGCGGTTTTAACGGTTTTCGGTATTCCGAAATTTTTCAAATTTTCAAATTTTTTAAAACGAAAACCGGTCGTCTGGTGAAACCGAACCGCAGCGGTAAAGTCGAAAACCGCGAAAACCGAGCGGTTTACCGTGGTTTTGTGAACCTTGGCAGAGTGTGGAGGATTGGGGCAAGAGGAGGAGCAACAACGATGATGACTTCTTCGAGGACATGGCTCTATGGAGCACTCTATTCATGCTTTGCTGGTGCCAATTGCGAACCGTGACGAGGTGGTCGCATGGACTTCTTCGACGATGTGGCTCTACTAACTGCCGCACATTGGAAGCCTAACCCAAGAGTTTAAATATACATACTATTCTGTTGGATGCAGTCCATTTTTTATTCATCAAATTTGTTTTAGAGAAAAGCTAAATCAGGAAATTTGAAATCTAGTTAAATAATCTCTTGGAGTTTCTCTGATAGAAGCAAATTGATTTACAGTAAATGCTCTCCGAATAACTTATGCCCTAAATCGAATACCATAGTACCAAACGAACCAGTCCTACATTGTGATGAATGGCTATTGGAAAAAGGAACAAGGGACCTAAATAACGATTGTTAGGATCAAAAACGTTTTCAGTCTCCATGAACTTCCTCAGTTCTGTTTCCTTGTTTTCATTTGCACCTGTTCCAGAGAAAGGTCTTAAAGAGTGCCAAATTCTTTGGTTTTTTTTTCTCAAACATAGGTGTCAAATTCTTAGTTATTCCAAAAAGGATGCTTGAGATGTATTGTGCAATTTTTGGAAATAGTTTTGTAACTTTGTTGCGATCTTGCTATTAGCTGAAGTACTGGACTAACTGTTCAGTTACATCTTTCCAGGCTGTTCCTACTGAAGCATCCAAGCTTATTGAGTTCCAAGATGTTGTAAGAAGTACTGCTGAATTTGAGAACACACTCAGGAGTATGATGTTTATTTCATCTGATAGAAAGGATGGCAGGTTGACCCAATTTGTTGATGATGTTGAAGTTCATTTTGCTGTAAGGAAGAGAAATGAGATTTTGGTGAAAGCAAGAAATATTCTTGTACAATACGATTATGATAATCCTCTTGTGAGTTGCTT
>BCLH01000462.1:25764-41695 GCA_001602315.1 Zoysia pacifica
TTGTAAGAAGTACTGCTGAATTTGAGAACACACTCAGGAGTATGATGTTTATTTCATCTGATAGAAAGGATGGCAGGTTGACCCAATTTGTTGATGATGTTGAAGTTCATTTTGCTGTAAGGAAGAGAAATGAGATTTTGGTGAAAGCAAGAAATATTCTTGTACAATACGATTATGATAATCCTCTTGTGAGTTGCTTGGGTTAAATTAAGGTTCTTCGTGGGCCGTGGGAAAAAATTTAGTAGGATAGTGCTGGATTCATATTTCAAACACACTAAATAGGTTTGTTATTGCAGGAATCTGAGGGAGATGATTCTGTTATCGATTTACTTTTCAAGCCAGAGAAATGTTTTGTATCCAAATCAGCACTTCAGTTAATGAAATTGGTCCACGGAGCCCTCAAGGTATGCCTGCCACCAAAATTCATTTTTTTTTACAGATCTATTACCATGGATTGAAATGGCTTTTCTTCTCTTAATAGTACCATATCTTCTACCAAACAATATAATATGATTTTGTTATTTGATTTCACTACTCCAGCCACCATTGTGTGCAAATTTTTTCTTCCATATTGCAGTATCTACCGTTTTACAATTTTCTCAGGTGATGATTTGATTTGATTTATATCCATTTTTCTGCTGAATAACCAGAACAGGATGCATGTTTGTCATCCACAAGAGTTGCTAAGGAGTTATTCTATGCTGCCAGGGATGTCTTACTTTTGTATAAGGCTATTGTGCCAGTTCAGGTTGGTACGATTATTATACAGTAACAGAGATAATTTGTAGTTTGTACATGCAAACTGTCACATTGTTGGTAGAGATTGGTACTTAGGTTGTCTCACCAGAAATATTAGCAACTGCTGTTTAACCATATTAGTTAAATGTTATTGGATCCTGAGAATAAAAGGTTTATGTGTAACATGCATGGCATGATTTTCGAATTATAGTGTTATTATTCAGACATATATGTGATAATTCATTTTATGTTATAAGAAAATTTTAATATCAGCTCTCACTGAAACTTCTCCCAATGACAATGGTTGCTTCCTGATGTGATATGCTTGCGCCCTGATGAGACAAAAAAAATTATATTTTACAGTTACCTATTTGCAACATCAGTGTTTCATAGTAATTGACCTGTGTCACTATTTTTTTTTCCTCCTGAAGCAAGAGAAGCAACTTGATAGTATAAGTCAAGTGGCAGCTATTGTTCACAATGACTGCTACCATTTGTCTCAAGAAATTCTTGGCCTTGCATTCCAGGTGTGGATACTGTCTTATTGTTCCTCCAAAACTAGTATTTGCATGAATCACCATTGATCCATGTGCATTCATACATGGATCATTCTTGGTATCAGATAAAAGCGAAAAATAATGGATTCTAAGTCACTTGAATAGTAGTTTCTGAGATAGATTTTCGTTAAAGATATTTTTTAAGTGTTCTAAAAAATAGAAATGCATTCAACCGACTGTTACGTATCCTTTTTTTGTTTCCAGTACCGTGCAGATTTTCCATGTGCTGTACAGAAACAGGTGGTGTTTGTGGATTTAGCTCCTATTTTCACCCAAATGGCAGAGGGTATATTGAGAAGGCAAATCCATGTTGCTATCGATACTATAAGCAAGGTCTTTAAATACTTAGTTTCATATGTATAGTTACTTTTCGTTTCAAACATTTATTTAGTGTATGGTTAGTTGCATCTTTTCAGGCTATAGATGGTGCTGATGGGTTTCAGAATACACACCAATCTCAGCATTACGAGTCAGCAAAATTTAGTATTGAGCAGGTGTGCTCCAATTCCCTTGCCATCAAATACTCCCTCCATTCACTTTTACTTGTCATTCTAGCATTCAAAATTTTTTCCCAAATACTTGTTATTCTCATTTCCCAATACAAATTTAACCATCAATTTCTATTTCTACCCCTTTTACTTTTTCACGGTTTCTACACCTAGAGCACGTTGAATGAGACAGAGCCATGCCCGTCGTCTGTCCAGGCCCCAGTAGCATTCATCGCTAGTGGCTTCATTCAGTAGGGTAGCAATAGGGGTAGCAGAGTCTAGTTCAATGCACTAATGTCTGAGTTCAATGCAGGTTGTCTTTATTCTTGAAAAGATACGCATCATGTGGGAGTCTATACTGCCAAGATCAACTTACAGGAAAAGTATGTCTCATGTCCTTGGATCCGTCTTCTCTAGAATCACAAGGGATATGCTTCTGATAGATGACATGGCAGCAGAAGAGACATTACAGGTGATGTGTTTTCTTCAATAAAAGGTTTGAACTAATCATTCTGTTTTAGATAAGGGAATGAGATTCCAGCCTCTACATCCTAGGGAGGATGTACACAGCAGTTGAGCTGATCATTCTTGATGTGCGCTAATATGTGGTATGCTTACAGCTGCAAGGCCTTATCCATTTGGCTCTTGAAAGCCTCTCCTCACTATTTCTTTCCCTGGTTGAGAATGATGATGACAATAAAAAGTTTCTAGACCATGATACTTGGATTCAATTGGATAAAAGTGTACCATCACTCAAGAAGTTTCGGAAGCTAGCAGGTGAGTTTTGTTGCCTCTAGTTATGGATCCTTTAACTGTTTAGCAGTTTTATGTGGAGTCTATGTTTTTTTTTTTTATTTCTTTGGGTATTACTGAAAAGAATTATAAATGTTACCCAGAATTGCTTGATATGTCATTGAAGTCAATCACAGCTGCATGGGAAAGTGGAGAGTTAGTCAACTGTGGTTTCACATCATATGAGGTGAGTCAGGCCTTTTTCCGTTCTTTCTTTCTTTTTTATGATCCTAAATGTCCTTTCAAAGGTATTGCAATAATAGTGTTGATACAATGTTGGATCCAGCATAATTTATAACTTCTGCCCTGCCCCTGGCAGGATTTACGCTCTCATGTTTTGAAGTGCTGCTTGAAACTTTCTGAGCATTGTCACGTTGAATAAATCCTTCAATTTCTAGTCTATTTGAGATTGTAACCTCCTGTTGTTAATTCTGCGCAGGTGCAAAATTTTGTCAAAGCAATTTTTGCCGACTCACCTCTTAGAAAAGAGTGCCTTGGATGGATCCTTAGGACACCGACATAGATGTAGAAGCGAAACATATTTTTCTTACCAGTTAATGGGGTTTTTTTTTTCATTTTTTTTGTACGCGATATAATATCAATTGGCATGTGAATCCACTTTGCCCTGAAGGAGACTATAATCGCTGATCACCCAGTTCAATAGTCTTCCCAACGGTGTATGGACTTTTGACCATGGTAGATTTTAACACACCTCTGGATTCCAAAATCACATCATTTGCACATCTGGATTTCGATACATTCTAGGATGGGAAAGCTAATTTTAGCACTGTGTAGCCGTGGTTCACCACTACAGTTGAAACTGTCTAGGGGCGTTGACATTTGAGAAGCCACCCACAGCCTCCGTTGTGAGGGTGCCATTACAAAACTGTTGAAACTTCTCAAGCTGAAGGCCAAGCAGTTGGGTTGAGGCAAAGAAATCTGACTGCCTGCATTTCGGCAGGTTTTCGGTACCCCGTTTAGGTGGAGGCTGTTAATTCTGAAGAATGTTGCTGGACTCTTTTTTATCAATGAATCCATTATAGCTTTAACGGGTGTATGTTCTTCAATTACGTAGAGTGGACGACGACTGAGGCTCAGTTTGGAATGCAGGAGCTTCATAGCAATCTTACATAAATTTCATAGGAACTAATTCAATTTCACATGAATTTTCTGTTTGGGGCATGATAGTTACATCTTTACCCTGAATTTAGTATTAGTTCTGAGCTCCGTATCGACAGGTTTGGCTAGAAGAATAGAACGGGTCGAACACGTCATGCCGTATAAGGTTTAAGCAACAATTTTAATATAGGACTTGAGACGCGGCCTATTTGAAATATTTAAGAAAATAATTTTGCAATGGGATTATTACGAAAGATATTATAAAAACAGTATGCAATTCGTAGCTAAGAAAATCATTTGGAAAAGATTTGTGAGTACAAAGTCATCCATAAAACTTTAAGAGAATTACTTATTTGGCCTTTAAAAAGTCACCACTTTCCTTTTTTTTGTACCCTTTCGATTTAAAATTTTCTATATGAATAAAAAATTCATTTTGATTCTTTATTTGGCTTTTTCGGCAGTTTTAACTCTCTAATGGTGTTAAGTGCAGCATACAATAATCATTTTGCTTTTGTTTTTTTATTTGTTTCATTTTGAGCATTATTTTTTCTTTTTTTTTGTCATTTGATAATATTATAATTATAAACTTTACACATAGATTTTAAACAAATTTTGTACAGTTATCATGTTATTAAACAATAAAAAATGTTGAAAATGAAATAAATATAATGCTTAGAGGTAAAATGATCATTTCCTCTCTCACTTAACACTGTTAGAACGTGAAATTGACGGATTTTAAACCATATAGAAAAGTTCAAATAAAAAGAGTGAAGAAGAGATGCCGTGACTTTTTGGGTTTTGAAATCACTGACACATCGGACCAAGTTTGCAAAGGGCAGCCGCAGAAAACCTTAAACAATATTGGGCCGTTGCATTCTCCAGTACTGTTATTCGGGCCCAACTCACAACGGATGACACACCCAATCCCCTCTCTCCCCGCCGCCCGCTCCCTTCGCTGCTCTATTGCTCCGGCTCTCGCGCTCATCAGCGGACGGCGGCCGGAACGGGGCGCGAGCCTACTGCCCTGCCTCGTGGTTTTCCCAGCTTCGACGGTGACGCAGAAGGAGAGAGCAGAGCCTCCTCTCCGACGTCCGTACAAACGCCTGTGCAGCAAACAGCGAGACGTACAGGCTCGGTCTAGTGCGGCCAGCGCCTACTCCAGGTGGAGATTTTTCAATTCTTACCACTCGAGGTGAGAGCCTAGCTTCTTCTCCCCATCCTCTACAGAATCCTCCTTCATTCCTTTTGTAGCTGACATTTAGCTGGATACTGCGGTGTTGGACGGATGGGTCGATCCCTTCGCGAAGGCGGGGGCAGGGGCAGGGGCAGGACGATTTCGTCCCAATCGTGAACGATTTGGGGTTTAAGAAGGGATTTACCCTGTTTAGTTTGGATGCGGCTGGGACAGGGAGGGCAGGCAGCTGCGTCTCAGTGTCTTGCCAAATTACGACCTGCTGGCCGGAGCTATCGGAGGAGAGGGGAGGAGGGGGGTCTCTCCATCGGTTCGCTTACTGCATCAGTGTGCTCATGATTTTTCCTTCTCATTGTTACAGGTTGTGACCTGGGAAACGTGTTGTGATTCGTTGGGGGCACATTGACAACAATGGCTCTAACCCTCCTCCGAGGGATGAGGACTCCGGTCTTATTCAGAAATAATACCGGGTTCTTCTTTACTTCTCTACATGGCCCTCCATTGGCGCGCTTCACCACTAGGGCGGAAAGTGCCCAGGTTACTGAGCCAAAAGTAGCGGCCAAGTCAATTCAGATGGCGACCAAGGAGGCCGCTGAACAAAAGACACAAGGTTTCGAGGCGGTCATCGGAATCGAGACCCATGTGCAGCTATCAACTGTTACCAAGGCATTTTGCTCCTGTCCGTATAACTATGGCTCCCAGCCTAACAGCACAATCTGCCCTACCTGCATGGGCCACCCTGGGACGCTGCCGGTTCTGAATGGGAAGGTCGTCGAGTGTGCCGTCAAGCTGGGCCTTGCTCTCAACTGTGAGATCTCTATGACATCCAAGTTTGATCGGAAGCAGTACTTCTACCCGGACCTGCCCAAGGGGTACCAGATTTCGCAGTTTGACATTCCCATTGCCAAGAAGGGTTACATTGATTTGGATCTCCCGATGGAGTTTGGTGGTGGGCACAGGAAGTTTGGAATCACAAGGGTTCATATGGAAGAAGATGCTGGCAAGCTGCTTCATTCTGATTCAGGCAGTTACTCTCAGGTGTACCTTCTTGTCTATTGTTATTCATATTCATACTATATTGGTCTGACATAGCAACTATAGAAGCACAAATGGCTGAAACAGCTTTGATGTTTACAATTGTACATGAGTAGAAACTTTGGATTAAGTTACAGAACCACACAACAAGTATTTAAAATTCGAATGCTCTGACTGTAATAATATGGGAACAGCAAAGATTTGTGTTTTTGTAAGTGAGATGGACTAGCAAGGAATTGGATTTCTTATAATTTTAGAGCATTTAAGGCTACCCAAATAAGAGAAATAATCATTACTTCAAAATTGACCGGAAAATCAAGAGAAAAATAATAGAAAGTAATTTGGGATCAAACATATGCACAAGGGATCTTCATTTGTGTAACAGAAAAATTAGTTATTAACCAGCGGTTACTACTTTGGCTGGATAGGTTGACCTAAACAGGGCTGGTGTACCTTTGCTCGAAATTGTCTCAGAGCCCGACATGAGAACAGGGATAGAGGCTGCTGAGTATGGAGCTGAGCTGCAAAGGATTGTCAGGTACCTGGGTGTGAGTAATGGTAACATGCAGGAAGGTTCCCTTCGTTGTGATGTTAATGTTTCGGTTCGGCCAGTTGGACAATCAGAATTTGGTACAAAGGTAACACCCTTATCTTCTGAATTTCTCAATGGCTGTAGTATATTCTATTTGACAACATTTGTTAAGATTGTTCTCAGTGTTTTGATTTGATGACTTAGTGAACAAACTTATATAAAATACAATTTATAAGGGCCACATTTGTCCTTATAAATGAACAAGTGGCTTTCGAATGATGCGTTGAATCATTCCTTCACTCATAAAAAATCACATTGCACAACATTGTTGGGGATATACATAATTCCTAGATATTTTTCTATCAAATATTGTGAAGTGGGCATTGGTTGTACTTGGCACTATAAATAGTTGCAGATATTCAGAGGTTTAACACATGATTTATTATTCATGCCACAATGCTGTAAGGGGCTGTAAGTTGAATCATGCTCATCCACTGTTTGACTCATGCTTGTACACCATGGTTTATAGAAATGGTATCACATTCTTCTTTCAAATTGCAACAGGTAGAAATAAAGAATATGAACTCATTTTCTGCGATAAATAGGGCAATCGATTATGAGATCTCCCGGCAGATTCTGCTTCATAAAGAGGGTCAAGCTGATCAGATTGTACAAGAAACCCGTCTATGGGATGAGTCTTCGCAGGTTGTTGTTTGCTCCAACCCTTCACTCTTTTCTTTTCCTACTGGCCTTTCATTACCATTTGTAATTATTTTATCTACTTCCTTAGAAAACTTTTACAATGCGGAAAAAAGAGGGACTTGCTGACTACAGATATTTTCCTGAGCCTGACCTTCCTGAAGTTGTTCTCACCAATGACTATATTGATGAGATTCGCAAGTCAATGCCAGAGCTTCCAGAAGCAAAACGTAGACGTTACGAGAATATGGGACTCAGCATGCAAGATGTTCTGTTCCTTGCCAATGATGACAGTGTAATTATCTTTTGAATTGTTTTCCTTTTTCATTCTCATGCTCCTTGTCGAGCGACGCTCGACCTTCGGGCCTGAATGTTCACACATAATTTGATGTCACCATTCATGTTTAATATTTCTGCTAGCTATCTGTTGAAAAAGGTTCCATTTCATCAGGTTTTCTAGTGGCGAAAGGGTCTATAGCCTAGCAGTTAAGGTGCCTCAGTAGCACCCCTCAGGTCCTAGCTTCAACTCCCCGTGGGAATGAATTTCAGTCCAAGGGAAAAAAAAAGAAAAAAGAAAGAAAGAAAAGAAAAGCCCCTCGTCTGTCCCGCACCAAAGCACAGGTCGAAGGCTTAGCCTAGGCTCACACGTGCAACAGTTCTGCTATGTAAGGGTGGGGCAGGGTTCGGGGGGCTTTCTTGATCTATGTGAGAAGGTCTCTTCTTCTTAATACAATGTCCCGGGGGCGATCTTACCCCATGCAGGTCGAGTTTTTTTTATCAGGCTTTCTAGCAGTGCGTAAATTTGCTTGGCAGCCCTTATTTTAGAATGCATAAACAGTGCATAGGAATTAATCTCCAATCCCCCAACTACCCCACAACACACAGACAACAAAATACTTTTTATGCATTACTTGCAGAATCTATAGTAATTTGATCGTTACCTCTTGCCAGGTTGCTCATTACTTTGATTCTACTCTTGAGCATGGTGCTGATGCAAAACTGGCAGCCAACTGGATCATGGGTGACATTGCTGCTTATCTGAAAAATGAAAAACTCACCATTGATGAAATTAAATTATCACCTCTGGAGCTTTCTGAATTGATCGCATCCATAAAGAACGGAACTATCAGTGGGAAGATCGGCAAGGAGGTAAGTCCACATTTTTTTTCTTGTAAAACAGTGAACTTTTGTACTGTTGCTAAAAATATTAATCATGCCTTGTTGCCTTTGATTGGCACGTTCGTTACAAGACATTTCATGTTCATTTGGTGCATCTTGCTGAATTTGTGTTTGCAGATACTGGTTGAGCTCATTGCCAAAGGTGGAACTGTTAAGGCTGTGATAGAGGAGAAGGATTTGGTTCAGGTAACCGAGCTCGCATTTGTTACTATTTGGAACCATTGTAGTTTGAGCCTCTAATGAAATGTTCTTTACTAATATATACTGTATCATTTGGCTTAGCCAGTGACATGGAAGTGAAAAAACTAGGAAAAAATATATTGAAAACACCTGCTAATTTCATTAGTATTGCACTTTGCATGTACTTCCACTTGAGTAGTCTAGTACACATTTTGATATGATCTACTTTCGTTGGTGCCATTTCATTTAATTTTTAGTTTGGTCTAAAATGGCAGATAGCAGATCCAACTGCAATCGAGGCAATGGTAGATAAAGTTATTGCTGAAAATCCAAAGCAACTTGAGCAGTATCGGGCTGGGAAAACCAAGCTGCAAGGATTTTTTGCTGGCCAGGTTTGTTTTTGAACACGATCACCAGTTTACCACTGCAGCTACGAGTCATGACCAGTGGACCTTATTATTTTTTCAATTGATTGCAGGTGATGAAAGCATCAAAGGGTAAGGCTAACCCTGTTTTGTTGAATAAAATCCTTGGAGAGAAGCTAAATTCCAATTAGTTTATCTCGTGGGATGTGTCACGCCGGATGAAATCCTGCACCAATTTGCTGGCTAGGAAATCCCTTTTTAATGTTTATTCTATATCTGCATTGTGAACGTTGACACTTGATATTTTGAAAGAGAAGCGTTTTTTTTTTTGGGTATTTTTTTATGCCTGTACCACACCTGAGCTAAAGATGACTCATTCACATTCAATTACTTGTATAGCTATTAGTGGGAGATATATAAATCTATCCCTTTACTATTTTATACTTGTAACATACTCGTAACAACTCTATTAAACAAAGCTTCACGTCACCATTTTTCGTTGTTTGCATATCTGGCCAAGTAACTGCCATTTGCAGCCATCTCAACTATTTTTCGTCTGTGTTATCTTGCACAAGTAAATAGCGAATTACCCCCATTTTTAACAATTTGAGCACATGTGATTGTACCGGTGTTTTCTCAGTTTAATATCGCACCAAAGTCAGGATTCTAATCAGCCGACAGTAACACTCAGGATTACTACAATATGCGATAACTAGCAAGCGATTATTGGAGAACAGATAACTACATAACTGCATAACATCGGCATCATCGCAGCTACGATGTGCCAACTACAAACTATATTTACATTTTACAACACCAGAACTGTCCTCGTTGTCATAGTCCTCATCCTCATCAACTTGCACCGTTAGATGCCCAAAACCAGGTCGTTCAACAACAATGTTGCCAATGGCATCTGGCATAGGCCAATATGCATGATGGTCGCTGTTTGCTTCTTCCACCTTCGAACTTGTGGCTGGTGCTGGGGCTGATGAAACCGTCTCTATGGGCGGATTTGTACTTTGTGGTGCGCTCTCGTTACCATGATTGGTCTCTGGAACTGTATCTTCCCCAGGTAAATGGTTCACATTGTTCAGCATACGTGCTGCTCTCATCCTCAAATTGTACATAACCAACTTCCTTTCTCTTGGTTGGTGGCTGTCCATGCCCTCTACCTCGACCTCTCCACGTCTTCGGGGGCTGAGCGAGCTTCTTATAACCTGCAAAAGCAATAATTTGTTATCTTTCATCCATTAATTTGACATTAATCATAAGTTGGCATACCATCTTGCTGGATCTATATTCATCATTTTTCGGATCACTGCCTGTAACGTCCCTTGTGTTTCGAAGCTTTGAATTCAAATTTGAATTAGAATTCAATTAACCAAAGTCAATAAAAATTCAAATTTGAATTGAATTTAAAATTTTTCAAAGATAGCAAGCTCAAGAAAATTCAAAGTAAAATCAGAAATAATTCTTATTTATTAATGATCACAAGGTTCATAAAGTATAAAAATATTTTTTTGTAAAAATAAAAAAATGTAAAACCAAAAATGTAAGTCCCCAAATTTTTATTTCCTCAAAAATCAGTCATCTGCCTTTCGAATTTCCTAGAATTAAATCCGCTGTGAATTTGAAGATGCTCCAAAAAGGAAAGTTGTTCCTCATAAAATGTTCTTCAACCGTGCAAAGTTTGAAATTCATCCGAGCTTGGGAAGTGAAGTTTTTGAGACAAAAACAGTAAACTGCCAGAAAATCCGGGAAAAATCAGAAAAAGGAAAAGCAGTGGGTCCCATCTGTCGGCTGCTCCTTCTTTCGTTCCCCAGCCGCTCACGGACAGCGCGGCACCGCGCGCGGTGCGCATGCAAGGCGCCCTCGCTACTGGGTGGCCACGCGCCCTACCCTGCTGTCCTCCTTCTTCCCTCCCTCACTCCCTCTCCCACCGAACTCCCTCCCAGCGCGCTCTCTCTCTCGTGCACTCCTTTCTCTGGCCGGAGCGCAACCGAGCAGCAGCTGTCGTGGAGCGCCGTGGCCGCGCCCTCTCGACCCTCCTGCCTCTGCAAGCGAGTGCGCCACCTCTCTTCCGAGCTCCCACTGCTCTTCTCCTCCTCCCTTCCCTTGCCGAGCGGTCAGATTCCAAAGCTTCCCCCAAAAAGCTTGAGATTCGGATCGCCGGCGCCATTCCTTCAAATCGACCTCCTTCCGTTGAGCTCCTCTCCGAACCAGTGCGACTCTAGCTCCGCAAACCCTTGGTGTAATCCTTAGTCGAGTTTTCTGGTTGAAATCCTAGCTATCCGTGCAGGAATTGGAGTGTTTTCCGCAGCCGTTCGTCGGACCCGAGTACCTCGCCGGTGCCGACCCACTTTCGGCCATCGTCGTCGACGACAACCTCCTTGCCGCTCTTCTCCTCGCCTTGGTGAAGCTCACAGAGCAAACGGTTTCCAGTTTCGTGCACCGGAGAGTCGTCGCGACCTCGCCGAACTCCTCCGCGCCGCCGCACGCCGTCACCCTAGTTCCGGTGAGCTAGTGGCAACGACAACCTCCCCAGACACCTTCTCGTGCTGCGGTGGCCCTTTTCGGCTAACCTCCGGGCTCGCGACCACCGGAGACGGCGCGCCGGCGCCGTCGCCCCATGGCCGGGTGGTCGAGCTCGCCCCCGGATCCGGTGTGGCCACCACCGGATCCTGTGCGGCCAGCCGAGTATCCCACTGTGTGGCTTAGCTCCGCACGCCGCCACATGGCGCGTGTGGGGTTAATTTTATTTCTATTTCGGAAATTCTTTATTATTGCGCAGAAATTCGATAAAACTGGTAAAATGCACAGGAAATTCATACTAGCTCGGAAAAATATGAAACCAATTTTGTTAGACTTCTAAATTCATAAAATATTTATTAAAAATAATAAAAAAAGTAATTAATGGTTTTAATAATGATTAATTACAGAAATTTGTTAATGCATGTTTAATTCTTAATTAATTATGTGTGCACTTTAAATTAAAAAATTCCTTAATTGTCCCTTAGGGTATTAAAGAACATTATAAAAATGTTTTAGGCTAATTTTTTCAGTAAATATTTTATAATGAATTTATCTCTGTTTTTTATGTAATTAATTCATAGTAATTAGAATATTTGCTAATAATTAACCAAATTTGGTTCTAAATTATATTTACTGAATCTTGACCTATTAAAATTGGTTTGAATCCAAAAACATTATTGAGTAGTATTAAATTAGTTTGTCTAACCAAAGTAAGTGAATTGCTTTAGTAATTAACTAAATTATTTATACTAATTTTGGTTATATTACTCAAGGTAGTTAATTAAACGCTACTGATATTTACCCTACTGGTTTAAAATGATTAACTACCTAAAAATGTAGTATCCACTCCCTCTAGTAATTAAAAAGTTATAAATAAAATTGTTTTGCTGTTTGTTTTTGTTTTGGCATTGCGTAGCATGCATATTTATTTTGTCGTTGTTTCATTGTTTAGTGAACAACGTACTCGAGAGTGACGTGGGCGCTCCAGAGGGTGAAGCACATGTGGATAGTGTTGTTGAGGGGACTTCAACATCGCAAGGCAAGCATCATACATGTTGATTCTTATTTTATATAAATTATGAAATGAATTAGTGTTTTATTATTGCGTTTGTCGGGTAATAGGATAAGTGTGGTTATGTGAAAACCTCTCCTTGGAGTCTTAGATTTATAAATTGGATTGGTAGTTCTTAGATCCGGTGTGTCTTGCTTAGCCATGCCTAGACCGGTAGAAGTCGAATCGGTGGAAGGTCATCACCTTTTCGCTAGTATAGGGTCTTTATTCAACTTGTTACTCATATAGTTGGTCTAAACTTGAAGATGATGAATTGAAGACCGGACAAGGTAGTATAGGTTGGCAACAGAAAAGGAGTCCTGTGTGCGATAGCCCTATCTGTGTCGGTTAAGGACCGGCCGTTGTTAATTGTTGACCTAAGCACTTTTTATTCATACCACATGTCGAATATAATGGTAAGACAAGTCGAATATCTCATTTGCATACCAACGTTTGGCCCATGACGGCATGTCTTGACTGACACGCACGAGTGACCGCTGGGCTCCCACGAGACACGGGACTGGTCCTCCCTGACATGTCGATTGTACAACCATTCGAGAATAGATGAGAGAAAGGTTGACATGAGTACTCTTTTATGCAACGTCGTGAGTTGCATAAGCTGGATGATCCTCAAGTCGTGTGGGTACAGTTGAACTCCCCTGCAGGGTGCATAATCGGTTCGAATCGCTGTGGTCTCGGTTATGACCAAGCTTGGTGTCCATTGATTTTTATCGTAGTTAACAACTTCACTTTTTTAATCAATGATGGTAAAGTTGTGGGATATACTGGAGATGTATTGTTGACACATCTCTTATTACGATTTTGTATAATTATTTAATTGCTTGAGTCTAGTAATTAGTTGCTCATGAGTCTTTACTTTATGCTTTGCTTTTAAATTAGTAATATCGACTGTTTTTTTGCAATTAAGTTTTATTGCATTATTATCCTTTCTAATGCCTCATTCATGATCTTTGAAGTCGTGATGTACGTCCCACGAGTAACCTTCGTACTCACATTTGAAATGTTGAAGTTTTGCAGGTGAGGATGATTTGGTTTTTGACTATTTCTTCCCTGTCGATCTTGGCGAAGGGGATGAATAGTCTGTGTTCTTCCTTTGCGTAACGGTGGTGTTCGTGGGCTGAGCACACTGTCTTTCGGTTGGTTTTAAAATGTTTTCCGCTGTGTAGTACTCTCCATCATGTAGAACCTAAATGAAAACTTAGTACTTGTTTAATTATGTTTTAAGAAGTTTGAGAGCTAAAACTTCAACCCTGCTGCTCTTATTCTTGTTTGAATTATAAACTTTTACTTAAGGTTTGCAATAACTTATATATATGTATGTGAGATCCTTATATGATGTGTACAATATTAAATACCGATGTGTTATTGTCTTGGTCAGTGTTTGAGAAACATATCGGAGGACTACCGGGGTTGATTTCTCGTTAGTTAAATGGAGCTTGAGTTCAGTTTGAATATCAAGCTAATTTGATTAATTGGAACTCAACTTGGACGTTTCCTCACACTGCCATTTGACTTTCTGAAAAATGAATTTCAACTGCTAGTTAGGTTGTTACAGAGACCCAAGAAAGGTTCATTATAACAATTGAATTTACCTTCTTCGAGGTAATCCCCTTTCATCGCCACAAGAGTCGGCTCCACCAAGTTTTGGTACCTTGCTGACAACTTCAGTTAGGAAATCAAAAGGCCTGTACCTCTTCACACATTGCTTCCTGAAATCACAGATGATAAATATGATTGAAACCATTAGCCATCATTGCTTGAAGTCGCTTGACTAATTAGGTAAGTCGATGTATCGGTGCTTTGGCGACTCAAATCGACTCACCAACTTAAAAACTATGAATATGAAACCATTAGCCATCATTGCTCGAAGTTGAAATTCTAAGTGTAACAATGAACAAAGATCTAACATGAACTGGAGACAGAAGGCATCTTACAACCTCAATGTGGCAGCTCATTCAAGAAATGCAAACTGACCGTCCCGTTGAGACATCCCATTATAATAGCTTCCATATAACAATAAACAATAAAAACTAGATGAACCCATGTTCTGGACCCATCAGAGCAGGACCAGTATCTGCACGGTTACATTTTGTAGGATACATTTTCTCTATAGGTCTACTGGAGCCAGTCCCAAGCCCACATAAAGGAGCAGGGGGGTTGAGCCAACAGCTATTTTAGCCATTTTTTTGAAATGAAACTGATAAAAATTCACTGCAGAGTAACCCTCTTAGCGATGCGCTATATCAAAACCCAGGTACGATGATAAATGGGCACTTGTAAGATTGGATGAATCGCCGGATGATTGTATTGATTGATTGTCTATATATAGACTACATCGGTGCTGGGGATGGCCATGCACCGTTCTAACTACATTACATCGTGGAGCGATAATCCTGGACACGACCCATTCGTGGCCGGTAGCCTCAGTCCGGCAGTTCCGCATGCGAGCGAGAGCTCGCCAACAGCCCCCCTCAACCTGGAGATGGGTAGATATGCAGGCAGTCTCAAAATTCCTTGAATACAACTAATGGAGCCCTTTTGTGAAAATGTCTGCATATTGCAAAGAAGAGGAAACATGAAGAACCTTGACAGCACTGAGAGAAACTTGATCTCTAACAAAATGCAGATCGATTTCAATGTGTTTGGTTCATTGGTGCTGCACCAGGTTATTGGAGAGATACATAGCACTGACATTATCACAATAGACAATAGTGGCACGGCGAGGTTCCCTGTGAATTTCCTGCAACAACTTCAAATCCAGCAACATTCGGCCACAGCATTCGCGACACCACGATATTCAGCCTCGGCACTTGATCGAGGCACTGTATTTTGCCGCTTGGAAGACCATGAAAATACTTAAAATAATATAACATGAATGCTTTAATACTCATAAATCCATTAATTCTCTAATTATAAATATCCTTAAAAAAATTCTAAGGATAAAGTCACTTAACCAGTCATAAGTGGGAAAAATTATTAAAGTGATTATTAGGAAAAAAAAATCCACTAAATTCCAATGCTAATATTAGGGAAGGGGATAAAATTCCATCAATTTAGCCCAAAATGACTAAATTTAATCTTAACATAAAATTTGACCAAAATTAGTTAACTTTCATTATGGGAAATTTTGCTTGCTGGCTGAAGATATCATTCCCTATATTAAAAAAATCAGATGGTATTTTTCAAAATAATATTCATAGTTTAATAGCGTCTAATACTATCTTAACAACATGCAGATAAAAATAAATAAAAAGTACCTAAAAAAAATTGGAACATATTTTTTGAACATCGAGGGTACTATCATTTACTTTTGTATAAATTTGAGCTTCAAGTTTAAATTGTACAAAGAGAAACAAAAAGATAAATTACATATGGAGGTATTGCACCTATTTGAATAGTTTGAAGGAGTAAATTGAACCAAAATTTTTTTTGGGGCCAGGGGGGGGGGGGG
>BCLH01000462.1:43064-58327 GCA_001602315.1 Zoysia pacifica
TCGGGCCGCGCACGCGAGGGCCGCGGTCGCTGCTGCGACGCGCGGGAGACGCGGTTTTTTTTTTCGAGGCCACGCGACGCGCTCGTCGCGACACCGGTACAGAGATGGCTGGAACAGGGAAAAGAGAAAAGAGCAAATAAATTAGGGTTAGAAGAGAATCTCACCCCTTTTATACCTCCGAAAAAAGAGCGCATCCGTCAGATCTCGATCCAACGGTCCAGATCACGCGACGGCTAAATAGGCCAGATTTGGCCTAAGAGGGAGAGTGAAATTTTGGCCCAAGCCCAGGTTGGCTCGCACAAATTGCAACAGGCCAATGGGGCAGACCGAATTTCAATTTCGGCACAAAAGAAAAGTTTTTCATTTCTTTTTCAAAGGTATTTTTAATTGATTAGTTAGGTAATTTTTACCTAATTAAATCTGTTAAAATTTGAACCAACAGGATAATTTTGACAGAACAGAAAAATAAAGTAAATGCTTCTAAAAATTAAAGAAATTTTGTTTTCTGCTGCGTACTTCGAGAAATTATTTTTATTATTAAATTCAAACCAACGGGAGAATTTAATTTTGGAAAAATAGTAATAAATTTCAGATAATTATGATATTGTTATTTTTTGACCAACATTGATAATAACAGTATTATAATTTTAAGTAATTGACATTTTATGCATTATTTCTATTTCTGCCCAACGGTGATGTAGTTTTAATGTATAATATAAAATTGTGTGTCATATTTTTGACTAACGTTGAAAATAAGACATAATTTTACTGTTTTTATGTTCTCACTTTATTTGATTTATTTACAGGCGGATACAACTTAATGAGTTGTATAAAAGAGATACCCACTCTCAAAGGTGACAACTATGGAGAGTGGAAGAAAAAGATAGATTTAGCGTTTATCTTGGCTGAAGTGGATTGGGTCCTGACCACAGTATGTCCCACTGAGCCTGAGGAGCCAGCGAGGAAAGAAAATGAGACTGATGCTGCTTGATAAAATAGACAGAGAGATTTTGCTCCCTTAAAGATATCCTATGACTTTGAGCATAGGAAATGGACCACAGCCAACAAGAAATGTATAACTGTGATAAAGAACACGATTGAGCCTGCAATTGTGGATTCAATCGCGGAGTGTGACACCGTCACAGAGTACATTGAAAGAATAAAGAGTCAGTTTACTGGCTCTTCAAAGACATACGCCACACAAGTCATTAAACAACTTGTGAATAAAAAGTACTCTGGTGATAACGGTGGCATTAGAGAGTACATACTGAGAATGAGCAACATGACATCGAAGCTCAAACCAATAGATCTAGGTCTCAAAGATGAACTCCTTATCCATCTGATTTTTACTTCTTTGCCAAAAGAGTTTGAAACGTTTATTGTCAAATACAATATGCAACCCGAGTTTTAGGACTTGAAAAAGTACATAGCAATGTGTGTGTGCAAGAGGAGGACAAAATTAAAGCTTCACATGATGGTTCTATCAACTATGTGAAGGATAACAAAAGAAAGAACTTCAACAACTACTCCTCAAAGAACAAAGGAAAAGCCCCTGTCCATTAGCCTCTGTTCATTAGCCTCAACAGAATAAATTTGCAGTGAACAAAGATCAGTGCCTTCACTGCAAGAAGACGGTACACTACAAAAAGAATTGTCCCTCATATTTAAAGATGATCATGGCAAAAAAAGGTGATAACATTATTACCTTTATAAATGAATCTCTATATGTGCAATATTCAAAATCTACTTGGTGGATTGACTCTAGAGCAACTGTTCATGTTGCTAATTCATTGCAGGGATTCCGTTCGACGAGGACTACGCAAAGAAGAGAAATATGCATTAAAGTAGCAAACGAAGTCCAAGCTGAAGTTGAAGCCGTTGGCGATATTTCATTAAAACTAGCTAATGGTTTTATTCTTATACTTAAAGATGTTCTTTATGTACCCACTCTACAGAGAAATTTGATTAGTGTTTCATGTTTGGATAATGATGGTTATTAATGTTATTTTGGTAATGACAAGTGTGAAATAAAGTTTAATAAAGAATATGTTGGTCTTGCCATCTTACAAAATGAGCTTTATTTGCTATCACTACGTGATGACGTAAATATCGTATGCGATAATGATAACGTTGCGTACGAGATAAAAGAATTCTCGTCCATGAATGAAAATAGAAAACGAAAAAGAACTCTAGATGAGTCGTCGAAATTATGGCACTGTCGTTTAGGCCATATTTCGAGGGGAAGAATAAAAAGACTAGTTAAGAATGATATTCTTACTCCACTAGAGTTCTCAGACTTAGAACAATGTCGAGATTGCATTAAAGAAAAATATGTAAAGAAAATTAAGAAAGATGCAAAAAGAAGCACAGGAGTTCTACAAATTATTCACACGGATATTTGTGGTCCCTTTTTTGTGAAGAGTATAGATGGTTATGACTCGTTCATAATATTTACGGACGATTACTCTCGATATAGATACATTTATCCAATCAAAAAAAGAAATGAAGCTTTGAATAAATTTAAGATATTTAAGGCTGAAGTTAAAAACCAATACGATTTAAAGATAAAGATAGTTCGATCTGATCGTGGGGGGAGTACTACGGTCAATATACCCCATATGGACAAGTTACTAAAACTTTTACAAGGTTTCTACAGGAAAATAGAATAGTAACCCAGTATTCTACACCGGACGAACCTAAGTAAAATAGAGTAGCTGAAAAACGTAACCGTACCTTGATGAATATGGTGCGAAGCATGATGAGCTATTCCACACTGCCATTAAGTTTGTGGATAAAGGCGTTAAAAACCGCCATTCATATTCTCAACAGAGTACCAAGTAAGTCGGTGCCGAAAACACCGTATAAATTATGGACAGGTAAAGTTCCCTCATTAAACTACTTACGAGTGTGGAGGAGCCCATCTGAGGCTAAAGTATTTAACCCAAATCTTGAGAAACTAGATCCCAAAACTGTGAGTTGCTATTTTATTGGTTACCCAGAAAAGTCAAAAGGTTATTGTTTCTACTGTCCAGATAGACATACAAAGTTTGTAGAAACGAGACACGCTTTCTTAGAGGATGAGATGATGAGGGGGAGGATGGTAGCTCGAGAGATTGAGCTTAAAGAGAAGCTAGCGTATGCGCTCACTCCGATGATTCAAGAGCCATTCTTTACACTACCTGCTGTCACTGCACCGACAGTACGAGACACTGTGGTGCAAGCACCTGTTATTGTTCCTCCTGTGGCAACAATGAATGAGAAATTCCTCAGAATCCAATAGAGCCCATTGCCACAGATGAGAAAGAGCAAGAACAACCTCAAACAGAAAATGTACAGAATGAAAAGGCCCCGAGGAGGTCTCAAAGAGCAAGAAGATTAGCTATTTCTGATGACTATGAAGTTTATCAGACAGAAGAATTTTAAATGGAGGATGATCCCACCTCATTTGATTGAAGAAGCCATGAGAAGCGAAAACTCTTCTAAATGGCTTGAGGCCATGAAAGAAGAAATGAAGTCCATGAAAGCTAATAAAGTCTGGGACTTGAAAGTAATTCCTAAAAGAGCCAAAACAGTAGGCTGTAAATGGGTCTACAAGACAAAACTCGACTCCCAGAGAAACGTAGAAAGATATAAAACACGACTCATGACAAAAAGCTTTACTCAAAGAGAAGGGATTGATTACAATGAGATCTTTTCTTCGGTCTCATGTAAAGATTCTTTTAGAATCATAATGACACTAGTGGCTCATTATAATTTAGAGTTATATCAGATGGATGTAAAGACAGCATTCCTAAATGAGGATTTGAAAAAAAATGTTTATGGAAGAAAGTGAAAAACTAGGATGCCGTCTAAAGAAATCAATTTATGGGTTAAAACAAGCTTCAAGACAATGGTACTTGAAGTTTGACAGCACGATAAAGAAATTTGGGTTTAAAAAAAATATTGAGGACAACTGTGTTTATTCATAGTTTAAAGATGAGAAGTTTATCTTTTTAATCCTATATGTGGATGATATCTTACTAACTAGTAGTGATGTCAGTCTACTACTGGAGACAAAGAAGATTTTATCCTCTAACTTTGATATGAAAGATCTTGGTGAAGCTTCATTCGTTCTAGAAATCGAAATTCATCGAGATAGAAACAAAGGAGTATTGAGACTGTCACAAAAAGCATACATAGAGAAAGTATTAAAGAAATATGGTATGCATAAATGTAGTCCATCACCTGCACCTATAGTCAAAGACGATAAATATGGGGATTTTCAATGCCCTAGAAACCAATATGAGATCGATTAAATGAAAGCGGTTCCATGTGCTTCAGCTGTCGAAAGCTTACAGTATGCTCAAGTATGTACATGCTCTGACTTAGCATTTGTTATCGGGTTACTTGGCAGGTTCCAGAGCAATCCTGGAATAGAGCATTGGAAACAGATAAAGAAAGTCTTACGCTATTTGCAAAGAACGAAAGGCCTCATGATGACATACAGAAAATCAGATTCACTCCATATAGTGAGGTATACAGATTCTGATTATGCGAGAGATGATAGAAAGTCTACATCCGGATATGTGTTTACTCTCGCTGGAGGAGCTATTTCGTAGAAAAGCTCAAAGCAAACTGTCACTATATCGTCTACAATGTATGCCGAGTTTGTAGCATGTTATGAGACAGTTCTATGCATTAATCTGTAATGGAATGAGTGAAGTTAAAAAGTAATAAAGATAAAAGTATAAAGTGAGATCAATGGGGAGAATGTTAGAAAATGATCTCCACCCATTTTGCCCCAACGGCCTTAATAGGCCCTTGACCTAATCGCGCCCTGATCGGGGACGCCTAGCCTATTATGGCTGGTGGGCCCCTGTCGTCAGCGGCACAATAAATAGAGGTGGGAAGCCGACCAGAACTCATGACTTAAGTTCGTTCGTACCGCCGCATCCCACCGACATCTCTAAACCCGATCTGTGAAGGGGCGCTGTGCCGACGAGAAGCACCACCGTCACGACGACCGCCGTCACCGGAAAATCGACGACGTCGCCGTGACTTCTACGCCACTGCCCTCTTCACCGACCGACGCTGCTCTAGCGCAGAGAACCGTACCGACAAAGGACAGATAGCCGGATCGTCTTCCACGACTTCGACGACCAGATCCGAAGGTATTGACCACCTCCAAACCACAGATCTATTACGGATACGAAAACTCTCGGATCTATACTCTTAGACCCAGAGAAAAGATTACAACACAGTATCCTTCGGCCAAATTAAATAAAAGCCACTCCTGCAGCACAAAAGGTAAAGGTCTGTGTAGCTTGGGGCTTCAAGTCATGTTTGCATCGTGGAAGCAGAAATGAAAGAGATTCTAGAAGTTAAAAATAAATATCAAAGTCGCACATGTGCAATCCTGTGATTTAGGGACTGAAGCACAAAACAGTTTCGGACCTGCAAGCGAATGACACGTAGGTCATTCGTATATTTTAAATTTCATAAAATTGTAATGGCACGTATCAAATTAATCTTAACCCAAACTGCTGTACATACTCGTGCACTCAGGAAATCTCACAAAAAAGCCGCTGCGTATGCGAAAGCGGTACAAGATCCCCCTTCATTAGATGCATCTCAGAAGCAGAGCAACAGTGCGCAAGCTGCAGCGCAAAACAAAACGCATCAGGCTACCCCTGAAATCCAAAGGGCGAGTGGATCATAGCACCACGAGGTCACGAGTCTTCTATTTTGCTCCACAAAAGCAGAGTCCACCAGAACCAAACCCGGGCGTAGAAACACACGAGGACAGCGAGTCAACCAACGGGTGGCGACCCGCTTCCGGATCTCGCCGGCGGGACACGGAGATCCGCGCTGCCCATGTCGAACCACGACGCCCGCAAGAGAGTAGAACGGAGAAGGGGAGAGGAGAGGGAACGAACCGAACCGGGTGCCGAGCTTCTTCCTCATCCTCGCCTCCGCCGCCTCGTCCTCCCTTCCGCGCTCGCTCGAGGGGTGCGGTCGCCTGTCGTGCTCTCAAACCTTCCTCGCCTTGTGCCCCCTTGCAGCTCAGCTCCACCTCCACCACACCGAGCAGCGCGACGGGATCGCCTGACGGACGAGCCGGCGTGCCGTCAATGACAAGAGGGGATGGAAAGAAATATCACTGTGACTGCTGTCGCAGTGACGGAATCCCCCGAGGCGCTCGCGCTCGCATCGCGGAGACTTAGTTGGGCCCTGATGACGCGTTGTTGTGCGGGAGTAGCCCAATCTTTCTGATTTTGGACCGGCCCAGATAGCGGCGCGTCGAATGCAAATTTTGAAGGATTCATACAATTACGCTGCAATGATTCATATGCAAATTTTGAAATATCAATGGCTGAAACGAGGACTTAGATGACTCAAAATGCATCAATCATTTAATGAGCAGAACCCCATTCACCCGCAACAGCTAAACGTATGAATTCTGTGTAAAAAAGAAAAACAGTCAGATGAATGTAGCGCCTGCTTTGCGTGGGAACCACAAAGGATCCGATCACAATTCTGGGTTGGGAATAAAATTGTCATAACATATCAATAAGAAAAATAACAAGCACATACTTTAAAGTTTAAACCGCACAATCTCAATTGCTTATAAAAAAACAAATGTTTATAGATTACATAACCATTAAATTAGTATAGCGCTAAATCATTGCTAAACTGAAATGTTATGTGATGCTTGCAAGCTACACGAACAGCATGCTAAAGAACAAACTTGATATTATACATGACTACAATGACATTCTTCCATACGTTTCACCACAGCTGAGGCTAATAAACAAAATGTTTGGCATAATCTAGGAACGCTATCATCACTCACACTAAATAAACGCCAGAAGAAAAAACTTCTGAGCTGAGTAACTCTTCCCATGCACCGAACTTGCAGTCAACACAAAGCTGAGCCTATACAACAATCCTTCTCAGCATTCATCAGAGCCTAACAGAGCTGGTTCCACCTGATGGAGACAGAATCAATCCTTCTTCTCAGCATCTGCACATGTAAGCTACCATTGCTCAGACAATAATTGGCCAGTGGAACTACACTATGCATATATTGTAGGGGCATAAAGGGCAGGAAAAAAAAACAGAAACGATAGCGAAAAAAGGAACTAGCCACCTCTGCTTCTTAAGAAAAAAAGGTAGGAAAATGCAACTGATTGGAATGAAGCTCCAAAGATATAATACCCAGCTGAAAGAATGCTACCAGAAGAATATATGCAGAGTAGGTAAATTTAAAAGCAACTATATTTTCGACGAAATGAGTAGGGAAATACCTGTTAGGGACACTACTTTAGGTAAGATTAAAAGCAACATATGCACGCAAGCTTACTTGAATATTTTTTGTTTCATAATTGCTGGAGGGGAACCACTAAAATAACTGGAGTATAAATGAATATGCAACACATAATTGAAACCACATTCTATATCAGTAATACCAAAACTTTTAAAAAAAAGTTACTAAAGGAAATGTAGGTGTAACAGATGACTTGAACCATACCATCGGCAGATCCATCATCACCTTCTGCATCATCATTATCACTTTCATCTACATCCTTAACTATCTCCTCATCACCATCTTCATCATCATCTGCATCATCTTCATCGTCACTGTCATCACTATCAGCTGCTACTTTCGGCGGTGGTGGTAGGGGTACGAAATTCGAAGAATTCCTGCGACGAGAGCTTGTGATTATATTACTCATGTCTATGCCCTCTAGTTCCTTGGCTCTTTCCTTTCTCTTCTTCACTGCTTTAATTTCTGTCCATAGAGAGCACACCAAGCATTTTTTACATAATTATAAAATATATAAAATAGAAAATATAAGCACACTTCCATTAATAACTGCATCCTTCTACTCGAGTCCAAAGTGAACAAGAGAGTTAGAGATCAAGTAAGCCCATCACAGTTCGTATAATACGTTTGGATGTAACAATTTCTTTAGTGTTCCCTAAAAAAGCTAAAAAAACTTCTGTGCTGATCAAGGTTTGTGATATTGACAAAGGAAAATACTGGTATTCAAACATCCTATCTGTCCAAGTTTTAGAAAAAAGGAAACGTACACCAAAAGCTTTTCTTATAGAATATATGTTTTCAATTAATTCAAACAAGAGAGCACACCTTTTTCAGAAGGATTTTTTGACAATCCTTCCTTTTCGAGTATATCCTCTAACTCCTTTATCAACCAGGCATCACGCTTGTTCTCAGGAGCCTGCTTTGCCCTCCGATAAACAGTAGGCGGTATACTAATTTATAGGAAACAGATCAATGATTAACAGATTAGTGACTCTCACTTTATATTCCATAATTAGCATTCAAGTAGCAAAAGTACCTCATTCCACAAGACTTTATTATCGACCTCAGATGCTCTACCTGTTTTCCATAAGCTGGAGCAGGTTGTCGTTTTCTCTGCACATCAAGACATAAGATAGAAGTTGAAACAATATTAAACAAAGTATGCCTACAATCAAGCAGAAAACCTTGTTATCTTCCTCAGCAGATGATCGAGAATTATCCTCTTCTCCTGAGTTTCCATTTTGTTCTTCAGTACTTCTGTCTAAATCTCGTTTTGCATCCTTTTTAGCCTTTGGAGTTGACAATTTTTTCTCATCTACAGCTTTTTTCTGCCTTTTCACAGCTTTAACCTTTTCGGCCGCCCTCTTTCTTGGCCTTTCGTCCTCGTCACTGTCTTCCATCCCACTCTGGCTATCATTTTCAGAAGTGTCAGAGTCTTCACGGGCTCTTTTAGAGGCTTTGCTGCTTTTTTGGACAGCTTCCTTGCGAGGTCCCTGTTTGCTACTTTTCTTTGCTCTATTTGCAGGTTCTTGCAAAACCTGCAACACAGAATAACAAAAGGAAAGATGCAAAAGAATTAATATTCCAGAGCTACTCACAATTAAAACAGTCGAAAAATACCGGAATATGTAAAACATGCAGGATACTAAAGTATATTTCAAACTCACCCTGTCCAATTCTGTGGTAATGAACTTCTTGAAGCCATCCAAAGCTTTCTTTGCAAGCTTCATATCTTCTTCTAAAGCCCGACGAACCCCTTGTAGAGTAAGAGTTCTGCAATGCTTTCAAGCTGTGAATACAAGCAGAAAAACCAGATGCACTATAACAACATAAACCATCAAATGTATACATTATCAAAAAAGAACATTGCATGATCTTTTCCTTATGAGAAGCAGCAATTTTATTGACACGAATCCAGAGTAAAAACAAGACTGATGTATATCCCACATACAAAATTAGGAGGGGGAAAAAATGTCCTTACAGCATCAGTTGCCCATACATCTCATGAATCAATAAGAGAATAATCACTACCTGATAATTCACCATAAGAGCAGCAGATACAGTATAAAGAAAAAGGCAGCCCAGAGCATATAGCTCCCGCTTGCGCAGGGTCGAGGGAAGGGTCCGACCACTTTGGGTCTTTTGTACGCAGCCTTTCCCTACATTTCTGCAATAGGCTGTTTCCACGACTCGAACCCGTGACCTCTTGGTCACAAGGCAATAGCTTTACCCTTGTGCCAAGGCTCCCCTTCCAGCAGACACTGTACAATGCAATCAAATTCGCAGCTCGAATTTCATCCACAGTTCATCATAATTCAACGAATTGCCTCGGGTATAGTCCATATTTCAGAAATTACAGGCTCTACTTCATCCTACTACTGCTAATCAGTTGCAGACTTCCAACACTAGCATGATACACTATTTCTCATTCCTCTGTTGCCCATTGAAAATTCATGCAATCTTAGGATCCTTGTTAACTATTGATTACTTTAAGACTCAATATGACTACTTTCGTTATGATAGTAAGGTCAATCAAGTATTTCAATTTTTTCTCTAACTTCAAACATTTGGTGCAATTAAAGGAACTCTGTAACAGTTAATGGTATCCTCTTCAAAACAGAAAACAGTATCATGTCACTGAAGATAATTCAATAGAATTGTACATGCTCTACCTCTACATCACAGTGCTATAAAGTTTCTACCAGCTGTGACTAACAAGGGTTCAAACATCTTATTATGAACAAATGCTTATGTGACATGTGTTATGAACAAGACTTGAGGATGAACTTTCATCATTAATTCATTCACAGTACTGCTAAACTGTAACTGTATATCATCGTTTAAGTGTTTTTTTGACGATGTATATATTTGTCAATTCCATGTTTCAAGGTTATACAAATTATAGACGTTAATAATTTCTAATAACTGATTTCAGATGTATGTATCAACATTCAATGAGAAGGATACATTAATAATAGGAGGTAAAAAAATTTACATGTGGATACATACTCTGAGTTATCTCTAAAATAAGAAGCCCTTCTGTCAATGGCTTCTTTTATCATATCTTCATCTATATGACTGCCAGAAGCTTGGTCTTCTTCTCCACTGGGATATTTTTGTGATTCACTGGATCTTACAACTTGTTCATCAGCTGCGGATGACACTTTCTTTGAGGCAGGCATGGCCGGAACATCTTCTGACTCTTCTTTGGATAAATGATTACCTTTGTCTTCAGCCATCTCCGATGCATTATCACTTATGTCCTTATCATCAGAATCATGAAACACCTGGTGTTGATTTGGTCAGAAAAGGAAAAACAAGTAAATTTATCATAGAACATGAACGTTACTTTTTTAAATTAAAAAGAATAATTTTTCTTCAATTTCCATTGTCCTTTCTAATTCATCCGTTCCATAAATTTTGCATTTGCTTCCTTATTTCTTCTTTTAACTTTGCATGCTAGTTCTTGGATTTTTCATGTCCAGCCTACTCCAACTTGCTTGGGACTAAGGGATTGTTTGGTAACCTTGCTAGTGGTTGGCTTTCCTAGGCTCCTAGCCCACTGTGGCAAGGATATCCTTGCAGCAATGGAGGGCCGGATCGGCTCTCTTGCGCTGGAAAGTTTGGTGCAATGCTAACCCACTGATACGCATGTGATGCTGCAGCCTCTCCATGGCCAAAACGAAACTAAGGACTGCACCTAATATGCTCCAGTAAACCCGAATCAAGTTCATTTGTATCCCAATCTAGCACATCCACACCTCGATCGAGCTTGTCCAGGTCTCTGCAAGCATTGTGATGGCTTGGATCAAGGCAAGCGGCACGGCAAATTGTCTTCGCTTACCAAATCGGTACTGCTTTCTGCAAAAAATCGAACCTTCTTGACCAAATCAGTGGTATCCCTGTATAATCGAGCATGTTGAGCCCAAATCAGTGCTGCTCCCAGATGAATCGAGCTTCGTAAATACAAATCAGCGATACTACCCACTGGTTTGACCACCAAAAGAAATTGGAAAGAAGTGAAAGAAACCAAAAGAAGAAGCAGGGCAGGTAACCAATCATGTAGTCATATCTTGCTTTTGCCCATTGTCTATAGGAAAGCAGGCAAGGTGAAGCGAGGAGCAACAACAGTACCAAAAGGATCCTAAACGGCTTTGTTGTTATTGTAAGAAAAGAAAAGAAGACTGCTTGGATGTAGCAACTAACAATACAGAAGGTACCATATTGCAACTGGACGCAAAAGTTTCATGTAGCAAAAAAAAGGAGCTAGTTAAGCAGAAAAACAAAAGGGAGAATTGGGTTGACGACACCGAAAGATGACGACTTTAGAAATTTACCATTGAACGGTTCCGGTACATATATGTACCACCGAAAGTTCGCATTTCTTAGAAATCTACCATTCCGTCCGGTTCTGTTAGGATTACTATGTTTTTTTATTTTTTTTAAACGAACTGACAATTGGAAATGACAAACTTGCCCCTTATGAAAAGACGCAGGCTGTGATTGCCGCTGAACACGGTCGGGTTCTAACCGCCGGTCCCTTCCTCGACGACGCTGCTGCCGGCCCCCATCTCCAGCTACGCAAGGGTCGGTGACAGGAGAGGAATATGACGGCGTTGGCGCTCGCCCCCGTGCGGACGCGAAGCGGTACCAGCTATCCGGGTTCAAGTTGGAGGCTATGGCATCGACGTCGCCGGCAGCGGAAGCTCTGCCATGCGAGAGGTTGTGGGGCTTCGGGTGGTCGTTGTGGGACACATACGAGCTAGTCACCGTCGCGTGGAAGCTCGAATCCGGCCTCGCCATCGCCGATTACACCGCCACTGTGCAGGCCTCTCCATCGCCGATTACGCGACCGCCGTCGCCGTCCGCGTAGGATGCTCCACGCAGTTGGCGTTCACCGTCGTCACGCTCAACCGCGGCTCCGTCATCGGCGAGCTCGCGTTTGTCATGGCCACCGACGACGAGTCAGTTGGCGGTGCAGGCGCGTACATTGGCGTCGATGGAGGCGGACGCCGTCGCGGTGGAGCTTCTCAACAGCTTCGCCGGCGCCGGCACCGCGTCAGGCGTCTGTGACGCCTATGGAGCCTCCCGTTTCTTCTTCTTCGGGGGCTCCGCCGCCGGCGAACGTCAACCCGGTGCTTCCTTCGCTGGTGCTCCCGGGAACGACGTTGTCGCTCCTAGCCATGGTTGAGAAATGGTGAAAGTAGGGGAGAGGGGAGATCAGAGGGGGGGTGGGTTGAGGGGTGCGCAAAGGGAGAGAGGGGCGCAGGGGGAGAGAGCGGCGTAGGTGGGAGAGAGGGGCGCATTGGAGGAGCTCCTTGTCTGCACTCGAGCGGAGGCGGGGCACATCGGAAGCAGCCCGTGAATGGGACCAAAGAAGGAGACAGGAGGGGTAAAAGAAATGTTGAAGGGTAAAAGAGTCCAAACTAACGGCGTTATCGGTGAAAATGACGGAATGGTAAGTTTCTAAGAAATGCGAACTTTCAGTGGTACATATATGCATCAAAACGGTTCGATGGTAAATTTCTAAAGTCATCATCTTTCGGTGTTGTCAATCCAATTTTCCCAAAACAAAACTCAGTGTCGGCTCTGTTGTTTGAAGGGCCCTAGGGCGAACCCAACATGAGAGCCCCGAGATGAGTAAAAAAACTTATGTAGGAGTAATTTTTAGCAATTTTAGCTAGCACTATCAATATCATATGATTTTGTTTGAAAAAATGTCATCATTCGCTAGAGAAAAAACTTCAACAAATTTTCTAACTCTCATCACTAACCAATAGAATTTCTAATGAGAAATGAAAAGAGAATATGAACTATCATTAAAAAAATTCAAGCATGCTTGTTTGAACAATTTTAGGTCAGTAAAATAACAAAAAGAATATTGTTGTTATTCATTGGATTGGGACCTACCAGCATGTAACTCCAATAGGGAATTACTCCATCTGTCCCATTTTATAAGTCATTTTAAGTCTAGGCATAAAAGTTAAGAAAAGTAGAAAATGAGGGATGCTTTGAAAACGAGGAGGAGAAATAGAGATGAGTAGGTATTAGGATGAGAGAAAGTTGTATTGGGAAGTAAGAACGAGTTATAATTTAAGAAAACTAGGAGGCCAGAGTAGCTTATAATTTGCGATTGAGGGAGTAACATTTATGCAATAGTCTATAATTAAGGAAGAAAAAATAACATAAAACATAGTTAATTAGAGATAAATAGATGGAAACTCAATCAGAAAAAATAATCATACCACCATCCTTTCCGCCTACGGACCTTCATCCACAGAAGCTTAGAACAATTGAAGCATGGCTAATAAGTCGTTAGATTTTGTTTTAGTCAATCAGGCTAAGGTCTCCTTTAGAACGTGGGATTTTTTTCCTACATTTTTTTTAAATTGAACCGATTCTTGTAAAATTCCTGTGATTCCTATAAAATTTCTATGTTCCAGAGGGAACTAAAATTTTATATATGTAAATTTGCACTTAAAATACTTTTAATATAAGAGTAATGGTTATACTAGTATATATATACATCAAAATTTGGGGCCCTTACTTGGCATGGGCCCTAGGCCGGCGCACTCATCGCCATGCCTCAGAGCTGCCCCTGGTCAAAACTGTTCTCGAGAAGCAGTAGATCTATTCTAAAGACATCATTTCCCACTTGATTAAATGTGTGCATGGCGTTCTAGGGCTCCACGAATAAAGTTGTAACGTAGAATGACTTTCCTAACACACAATTAGTTCTGTTCAGTTACAGGCAATCCACATCAGAAATAACTGAAGAGAATTATTATTTAGAAATACGCTGATTGGTGATCTGAATTCTAGTTCGCCCTTTTTTCCAAAAGGAAAGAAGTAACAGGTAGGAATCTGAATAAAGCTGGATATACCTAAAACTATCACAGAACCTATATGGATAAGTTTAAACCGTCAACCGTACCTTCCTAACACACAATTAGTTCTGTTCAGTTACAGGCAATCCACATCAGAAATAACTGAAGAGAATTATTATTTAGAAACACGCTGATTGGTGATCTGAATTCTAGTTCGCCCTTTTTTCCAAAAGGAAAGAAGTAACAGGTAGGAATCTGAATAAAGCTGGATATACCTAAAACTATCACAGAACCTATATGGATAAGTTTAAACCGTCAACCATACCTTGTCTACACATTGCTTTATGAACTTTTTATGGGCATCCAGCGAATGTGTCTCCAGACCCATGTCCTTCTCCAGTGCTCTCCGAACACCTTCGAGGGTCAGCGAACTGAAAAATTAAAACTGTTGGTGTCAGAATTATACTCTTCGTTAAAGCTGAAAAAGGTTCAAATCCATTACCATAGGAACGCAAAAAGATAAACTCAGCCACATAAATAGACTATCCGGAAACGAACGGTAAATCCACAATTTTGGTTTCTCCGAAACACCTAAAACCCTAGGAGCTGTAGGCTGACACAAAAAACTACGCTAAATCGCATTGCCCAGACTGTGGGTTCAGGATTCATCGCCATCACTGCCCTTCTCCTACACATCAGGCCACCGAGACAGAGGAAACCCATCCCGCCAGCAAAATTGCAAGTGTAGAAGCCTCCGACTCTGATACAAGCAACATCAGGCGCAAATGACCAACCAATCCAAACTTGAAGAAGCACCCAGTATCAGAATAACAACGCAGAAACACGAACAGCGCCGTGGCGCAAACCCTAGGCGTCTAAAACCTCAGAGGGCTTACTCCCGCCCCGCACGCGCTAACCAGACCGAGGAGGGGAGGAGGGGCACTGGTGGAGGAGGTTCTCACTCGGCCTGCTTCTTGAAGTCGGGAACGCGGGCGCGGATGGCCTTCTCGATCTTCTCCTCCATCTCTCGCGCCGCGGAGGCGGCGGCGGCGGCCTCCTCCTCCATGCGATGCGTCGGATGCGACGGCGGTGGTGGTGGGTTTGCTGCTGCTGTCTCCGTCGCTCCACTG